>JBBPTD010001004.1:0-14066 GCA_038093895.1 Boletus aff. mottiae
GCACAGCACATATCCGGTCTGCCCACCCTGTGTCCACTCCACCTCCTAGTCCTTCAGGCCAACAAGACGTACCAGGACGCTTTTCACCACCTCGCTCGCCTGATCGTTCAGACTCTCCTCCACCTTCTCCAACTCCTTCAAGTGCGCCCAATGAAATTGATGAAGATGGTTGGGCAAAGAAGAATTTGATATCGATGGGCTGCCTGGGCCATCTAACGACATTGAAACTGATGTGAACGTGCAGTTTTATGGCCCGCACGATAAATATTATCGCTGTTATCATTCCAAGCTCACAGGTAAGCTTTCCCCCCGTCTTTGTCAGATGGTCGTAATAATTCCTTTTAGCTCTACCATGCGATGATCATGGTAATCTCCTTCCTCCAGGTACTCCACCTGCTGCCTCAGTCAATGACCAAAACAACTGGTTTCCTTACGACAATCAAGTCCAATTCGAAACCGCTGAATTCCTCTACTCGAAGTGTCATCTGTCAGCCAACAAGATTGACGCCCTTCTAGACTTATGGGCAGCTTCCTTATATCCCCATGGTGCAGAGCCCCCGTTCAAGGATCATCGTCATCTTCACAAGGTTATTGATGCAATGGTCGCCGGAGACATCAAATGGCAGTGCTTTTCCGTCAACTACACTGGCAAAATCCCCACCGAGAATCCCCCCGACTGGATGCTCAACAAGTATGATGTCTGGTTCCGTGACCCACGCCAAGTCGTCCATAAAATCCTCGGAAATCCAAGCTTCGCAAATGAGACGGATCTATCTCCATTTGAGGAGTATTCAACAGACAATCAAACTCAACAATACAAGGACTTTATGTTCAGCAACTGGGCATGGGAACAAGTGGTATGTCCATGTCTGTGTCATTTTTAGTTCACTAACGAGTGCTATATGTAGGACATCATTGCCGAAGGTGATGAAAGCACTGTTGGCAGCACATTTATGCTGATTATTTTAGGTAGCGATAAGACTACTGTCTCGGTCGCCACCGGCAACAACGAGTACTATCCACTATATCTATCGGTTGGAAACGTATGGAACAACGTTCGACATGCGCATCGTGACGCCGTTGTACTAATCGGTTTCTTAGCAATACCCAAAAGTATGCTTTTTTATTGCTGACTCAGCACCGCTGACTGACTGGTTACCATCATTAGCAACAAATGAGCATTCCTCAGACGCCAACTTTTGCGCGTTCCATAGGCAGTTATTTCATAGCTCATTATCTTTCATCCTCCAGTCCCTCAAACCAGCCATGACAACACCCGAAGTGGTGAAATATGGGGATGGATTCTTCCGACGCACGATTTATAGCCTTGGACCCTATATTGCTGACTACGAAGAACAAGTTCTCCTGACGTGTATTGTACGTGGCTGGTGTGCAAGGTTCATCTCACATCTATTTCAATAACTTCTGTTCTCATGGCATTCTTAGATGTCGCACACCAAGGAATAATTTGGATGAAGACGCCCTTGATCGCACTTGTGAGTTCAATGAGGCACTCTTCGAAGAGACCAACACGGATATGATGTGGACTGAGTATGGTATCGTTGGGGATCTTGTGGTAATTTATTTTTCCATCGAGGAGAGTGGTCACTCACCATTGTTCAGCCATTTACGAATGACTTTCCCCGTGCCGACATACATCAATTGATCACCCCAGACATCCTGCATCAACTCATCAAGGGTTGCTTCAAGGATCACCTGGTCGACTGGATTTGTGCATATATCTCGGCTAATCACTCGAAAAAGAATGCGAATCGGATTTTGGATGACATTGATCATCGGTATGGCGGTTCATTTTTATATTGATTATCACCCTCAGGCTGACTCCGTCATAGCATTGCGGTAGTTGCTCCATTCACTGGACTATGACGTTTCCCTCAAGGTCGGCGTTTCAAACAGTGGACAGGTGATGATTCGAAAGCTTTAATGAAGGTATGCAGTACATAGCTCTGTTCCCTAGCGTACTTCTATCTGATATTCATTAGGTTTACATTGTGGCCATCGAAGGCTACGTACCAGCCGAAATCGTGTGGACACTTCAAGCGCTTTTAGATTTTTGCTACCTCGTTTGTCGACATATCATTTCCGCAAAGGTGCTGCAAGAAATCGAGGATGCGCTCACTCAATTTTATAACTACCGACAGGTCTTTATGTCCGGTGACAAACCTGTAGTCGCTACCTTCTCACTTCCCCGTCAACATGCTGCAAAGCACTACCCCTCCCTCATCCGCTTGTTCAGTGCACCCAACGGCCTGTGCTCATCAATTACGGAGTGTAAACACATCAAGGCTGTGAAGGAGCCATGGCGCCGCTTGAACAAGTTTCAAGCACTCGGTCAAATGCTCAGGACCAACCAGCGTCTCGACAAGATCGCTGCTGCCCACGTCGACTTTGAAAGTCGAAAGATGCTGAGAGGGAATTGTCTCTCATCTGCGATTGATATACTTGGTGCGTATGAACTTACTTGATGAAGTTCTTATTGATTCATCCTCTCGTGTAGCTCAAACAATGGCTGCCAACTCTGACAACCATGAGGATAACGGGGGCGATGCAGGCTCAAACGTACCTCAAGAAGTCGCAAGTATCCTAGGTGATAATGACCTTCCCATGCCTGACCACGCAGTTGGCAATGTTTCAATACAAGTGAAGCTTTCACACACTCCACATAAGTTTGTTTACTGTTTTGGTCACATTTTTCTCAAGGCATTCTAGAACGCCGACGCTCACACACCTTGCCTGCCTTGGCGATGGAGATAGGTGTTTTCAACCTGGTCGACTTGACGCGGCGGTTCCTCTTCAGCCAATATAACCCTGACGATGCCCACGATCCAATGGAAATCCGTCTCTCAGACTGCCCC
The DNA here is from genome assembly GCA_038093895.1 of Boletus aff. mottiae. NCBI lineage: Eukaryota > Fungi > Basidiomycota > Agaricomycetes > Boletales > Boletaceae > Boletus > Boletus aff. mottiae. Next base: position 2,877 of record JBBPTD010001004.1, read on the forward strand.
TGTTATGACGGCCGCATAAATGTGTACAACTCAGCATGTGCACGTTTTTTTGCTCCAAGTGATCTGAGCGGTATTGGAGGGATGCAAAAGGAGTTCATTCGTTCCACACCAGTCTGGAGAAAGGAGGGAAGCCGAAAAGACTGTGTATTTGTTACCACAAATGCAGATGACCTAGACGCAACAGACATGTGCACCTTCAACATCGCTCGCGTCCTTGTGTTTTTCGCCTTCACATGCCGAGATGGGAAGTACTTTCCTTGTGCCGTTGTTTGATGGTTTGAGAAGATTGGCAATCTCCCAGATGAAGATACGGGGATGTGGATGGTCCAACCAGCAAATCTTCCAAATCGCTCACCCTATTACGCGGTGATCCACCTGGACTCGATTTACTGCACCGCCCATTTGATTCCTGTGTATGGGATGGACCGCATTCCACATAACATCAAACCCCACAACTGCTACGATGCATTTTGTGCATTCTATGTAAACAAGTATGTGGACCACCATGCATTTGAGATTGCAAGCTAGCTTCACCGACTGTGGAACATTCCCCGACGCTGACGAAACGACAACTTGGACAACAAAGTACTATCCTATGAACTCGGACTCTGCAGCCAAGCCTCCCCCTTCTGCCCTTTCCTTCTTGTACAGTGTCTTCCATGGCTCCAGCAACACTTTGACTCAGGCTCTCCCCCCCAAACGATCTCCTCAACTTGTCCATTTTCCCATGCTCCCCCCAGTCCTGCTGTCTCGGACACCGTTGTTGGGGTAATTTGTTCCCTGCATAATCCACCGTGTTTACGCCGCTCTTAGTCCTATAATGCCACCCTTTCGGTACACCAACTTGTAGAAAACTCTCACGGTAAGAATTTCTGTATTGACAACAAGGCTCTTTACGACATCCTCAAACTTTCGACCCCCACCTATGGAGATCTGAACCACCTTGTCTCCTTTGTCATGTCTGGTATCACTACCCGCTTGCGCTTCCCTGGTCAATTGAGCTCGGGTCTCCATAAACTTGCTGTCACATGGGTATGTTCCACACCTCAGTGTGCCTTGTTATCGACTAACAAACGGCTGTTAAGTTCCATTCCCTCGTCCCATGTCTTCATGACTGGAGTCGCTCCCCTGATGGCGTGTCATAGCCAACAATACCGTGCTGTCACCGTCCCCGAGTTGACCCAACAAATGCTTGATGCCAAGAACATGATGGCTGCCTCGGACCCAAGACATGGTTGCTACCTTACTGTATGTTTACTGATATTCCTTCATCATTAGCTCATCATTTTTCTCCAGGTTGCTGCCGTATTCCACGGCAAGGTTTCCATGAAGGAAGTGGAAGAACAAATGCAGAATGTGCAGAACAAGAACTCCGCCTACTTCATGGAGTGGATTCCCAACAACGTGCTCTCAGCAGTGTGACATCCCTCCTCGTGGTGTCAAGATGGTGGTCACGTTCTTGGGTAACTCAACCGCCATTCAAGAGCTCTTCAGGCATGTCGACGACCATTTCACCGCCATGTTCAAATGCAAAGCCTTCTTGCACTGGTATACGCGAGAGGGTATGGATGAGATGGAGGTTTGTGTCCTGATCTGTAACGTTATCAAGCTTAACATCCCTGGCTGGTAGTAGTTCACGGAATCTGAGTCCAACATGCAAGATCTGATTGCTGAATACCAGCAATACCAGGATGCAATGTAAGTGTGCATGTGAGTTCTGCCGTAGCCATTGCTGATGTCTTGGCTAGTGTTGAGGAGGAGGGTGAATATGAGGAGGAGCAGTAGACGTTAAAACACTGATGCAACGCATGATTGCTTTCTTCCCATTTCTATCTTCTTTACGACGAAAACTTAGGTACTCAACCCGAACCTATGGAAATCTCAACCACCTTGTCTCCTTTGTCATGTCTGGTATACTTGTTGGATCCGTAAACTCGCTGTGAACATGGGTACATTCATGCCTCTGTACTTTGCTGTCAGCTAACTACTTGTTAGGTTCCATTCCCTCGTCTCCACTTCATCATGGACTGGATTCGCTCCTCTGACGGTGCGTAACAGCCAACAATACCGTGCGGTGTCAAGATGGTGGTTACGTTCTTGGGTAACTCAACCGCCATTCAAGAGCTCTTCAAGCATGTCAGCAACCATGTCACTCCCGTGTTCAAACGTAAAGCCTTCTCGCACAGGTATCAGAGCTCCGCATCGTCCCCTCCGCGATCCATCCACAACAAATTCCAAGCCCCAAAAGCAGTATCGCATGCTGGATATCGGTGCAGGGATAGGCCGCGTCACAGCGGACGTCCTTCACCTCATCTCGGACGTTGTCCGCAATCTGTCCACAACAAACTCCAAGCCCCGAAAGCGGTATCGCATGCTGGATATTTGTGCAGGGATAGGCCATGTCACAGCGGACATCCTTCACCTCGTCTCGGATGTCATCTGCAATCTGTCCACAACAAATCCCGAGCCCCAAAGCAGTATCGCATGCTGGACATCAGTGCAGGGATAGGCTGTGTCACAGCGGACGTCCTTCACCTCATCTCGGACGTTGTGCTTCTACACAAGAGGGTATCTCGGAGAAGAATATTTTGTGTTCCGTTCTGATGTGGTTATCACATTGCATCTAAGATTCCTGGTCTGTTAGTTCACGGAGGCCGAATCCAGCAAATACCAGCAATACCAGGAGGCAACGTAAGCGTGTATGTAGGAATATGAGGAGGTGGGCACTGCCTGAGGAGGAACAGTAGACGTTAAAACACCACTGCAATTCTTGATTCTGCCTTTGTGTTTGATACCGTTGTTATTATTTAACTTACTCAGCAACTGACCTTGTCAACTGGTCGCAATTAAGTAAAACTATATTGTTTGTACTTGTTCCCCTTGGCGGGACTGGTCGTGATTAGATGAAAATATCTTGTTTATACTTTTATACTTATTCCCCTTGGCAGGACTGGTCATGATTAGACGAAAATATCTTGTTTATACTTATTGTGCCTTATGCCCTTGGCTGGCTTTTTTAGAATCTGATGTGTAAGAACAAGTGCAGATAAGTGTAAATAAGTGATGTGCTAAATTCCTGATGTGATGAGATTGTAGTAGTATACCATTTGAACGACTATGATTGTGAGCAACTGAACGAGTCGGTGACGACGTTTTGCTTGACATTGTGCCTCGACGTCCATGGTGGTTGATAAGGATCCCTGATCGATCAGTCGATCAGTATTTATCCGTGACGATCGCGACGATGGCGTGACGATGGCGACGATGGCGAGACATGTGACCAACTAGCCGAACCGAATCGAGACTCAAGTTTGATTTTTTGACAATCCGGACAGGACCTTAGTCCTGTATCATGCCTCACTTTGTAACCCAAGGTCCTAACCTTGGTCGCTTGTACATGTAATCTATTCAGGGTCACATCTCGTGAGGGCCCGGTATTGGCTGGCTTCTCGTCTCGGTGCCCCGCCTTGACCGACAGTCAATTGGTACTTGATTGCTTTTCGGGTCTACAGACATCAGCTGCCTCATCGGACGATCTGGTCACCAGACTACACAGGAAGTGTAACTTTGGGTAACTTGAAACACCCGCGACTGAAGCGTTGCCAACCGTCCGTCTTCCTTCATCCCCTCTCACTCCCCATGGAGCGTTCTCGCAAAATCTTTCGCAAAATCACATCTGCTGCACGTCAAGTTGTCAATATAGCTAACGATTATGCCGACCGTCAGGATTCCAATAAAGTATCGCGCTATCATTTCCAGTTGGAAGACGACATGCAACGAATCTCCGTCACTTGCGAATGTCTCACAGGTGTGCTTGACAAACCACTTTCTGAAAGGGGTCCTCTGGTCGACGTCCGGATACAAGATTGGATCAGCACGGACGAACCGCAGGAGTGCTTAGACACCCTGAGCCGGATGGAGTGTTTACTCCAGCGAGATGCACCCTCACGGATGCCTTCGATGTCGCTTACAGGACGAGGTTCGACCGTCATGCAGGACAAGATCAAGGAAGCTATCGACCTCTTTAATTCATCCAAAGGATGTTTTCATTTCTTGTTCTCGACCGAGATCTGGTGGGTCTTTTCGTCGTCTGGATGGCCTATACGTGACGATGTCACTTAGGGACAACGACAAGGCTGTTGAAAAGCAACAGGATGTACCTCGATGTCATCCAGAGATCATGTAAGTCTTTGCACTATCCGGGACGTTTGTCGTCTGAGCGTTGGTTAGCACCACTGTACGTGAGACAATTCACTACCAGGATAGACCTGCAGCTTCACAAGGGAGTCACGAGTTGAAGAGTGACAACAAAAGGGAAGCAGGAGGTAGGAGTTATTCTGTTCATTGGCTCCACCTCCAAGTAATCATTTGATATTCTCCTAGGGATGAAACTCGAGGAAATATTGAAGTGGCTCGATGGATTAAACTGTGCTGAAAAACATGATATTACATTATCGCTTCGCCAAGAAGATACATGCGAATGGTTGTTGAACACGACCCAGTACAGAACGTGGAGAGGTACTGAAAGTGGGTCCTTGTGGTTGCGGGGCAAACGTGAGACCTCCGAAACCTCACTAATCATCGTCGACTCACTTGGTTGCAATCAGCTGGGGCAGGCAAATCCGTACTGGTGTATGTCTACTAGTACATTTTATGTATTCCAACGGTGTTAACATTGCTTGCAGGTCGTTCGTCATCGATTCCTTCAAGAAGGCCCGACGCGAGGGGGACATATTTGCATTTTTCTATTGTGACTTTCGAAACGAGCGATCCACGAGCTCTGCAGAAGTTCTGCGTTCCATCTTATCTCAGCTGCTTCGTCAGATTCGTGGTCATTCTGTCGATCTTGGAATTGTATTGGGTGCCTTGACGGAGGCGAAGGAGTGGGGTGGTAGCACCTTCAGCAATGCAAAGGAACTCGCCGGCTTTGTATCTCGTGCTGCCAGGCTATTGACTAAGAAGCCTTTGGTCATCGTGGATGCCCTCGACGAATGCAAGGACGTTCAAAAACTTATCCGGGCTCTCAAAACGATCAGAGATCATGTACGTCTCTTCACCGCTAGCCGACCTCTACGTGTCATCATGGATGAACTGTCGGATCTGCCATTCGTGTCCATGGAAGACATGGCAGATGAGTTGTCTACGGATATCGAGCTACATGTCACCCGAGAATTGGATGTTCGCCGACGGTTGAGAGACCTCGAATCTGTGCTCAAGATGGAGATCCGCACCGTCTTGTATGACAAGGCGGACGGCATGTAGGTATTCCTCTTCTATATCAAAACTCGGAGACTAACTGTTGACCTCTCCTAGGTTTCGCTGGGTCCAATGTTCAATTGACACGCTTGATCGGTGTGTAACCCGAAAAGAAGTGCGCAGTGCTTTGCACAACCTTCCCATGGGGCTTGATGAAACGTACGAGAGAATCCTCCTCGCCATCGATATGGAGACTCTGGCAGGACGGCTGGCACAGCGAGTGTTAAGTTGGCTCGTAGCGGCGCTACGGCCTCTCCGATTATCCGAAATCATGGAGGCCTTGTCAATCAATCTTCAGACGCGAAGATTGGATCTCGACATTGGACCGATGCACAGTGGGGCATTGCTGGATGCATGTGGGAGCCTGGTGACTTACACTGAAAAAACGGGAGTCATCATTCTCTCTCACTTCAGCGTCAAGGTGAAATCTGCAGTCGCTTAAAGTGTGTTTGCGTACAATTGACCCTCTGCTATGCAGGAGTACCTGATGGCCAAGTGCACGCGCTCCAATTTACAACCGTACCACGTGAACCCGGACCACTCACACCTGCTGCTAGTGCGGTCGTGCATGTGCTATATATCTATATGCCTCAAGCAGGTACAGGGGCCTGCACTAGTTGACGTCTCCAGCTCCGGTAGCACTGGAATCTCCTCTCAGCCTAGGGTCCGGCTCCACCCCAGGTCATACCCACTTCTCGACTACGCGCTCGATGATGCTATTGGGCACTTCGAACATCTCGGGTCAGCATTTGAATCAGCCTTGCCGGACGTCGCAGTACTTGCAAAGGACATCCAACGACACTCTTGGACGTGGGATAACGTGTGCATCCCTGCTGGACAATCTAGACGGGAAACCAAAACCGTCACGCCACGTTGGCCTGCTGCATCACATGATCTTCTGCTTTATATTCTTGTCGCCTTTGCTTCAAATTCGTTCATGAGCGCATACTTTCGTCACACTGCCCTCAAACTCAAGGATGGCACGAATCCATTAGTGTACGCCGCTTACTTTGACAAGGATAAGCATGCTCGCACCCTGCTGTCACTAGGTGCCAGATTGAACCACGGAGGCTGGGAGATTGACGGATACCGTCAGTCTTTGCCGATCGAGGTTGCTTTCTATCATCAGCACTACAGCATGGTTGCCTACTTTGTGGAAGAAGGGAGCCCTATACCCCCACGTATATTCACGCACTCATTCAACCCGCGCCGGCCATATTCCTTTTTTAACAGGGTCCCATTGTTTATTGCAAGGTTATTGATACAAACTGACGAATTTGTGGAGAACATGAACAATAACTTCGAGGAGTCCGCCGTACAGGCGATGGAAACATCGAACGAGTTGATCATGCGCTCAAGTATCCCCGAACAAGACCTCATTGTATTTGCACAAAGATTTATCCAGGTTGCCGATGAACATTTCACAGCGGACTCGGTCAGACAGGCATTCTTCCGTTTTGCTGTCGTCCAAGGCTACCTCTCCGCTGCTCGATATCTCCTTATGCTTGGCACCCTTCTCCCTCCTGACATACTCGTTCAGTTGCACTTGCACCACGATTTGGGCTCATGGAAGACAGCACCTATGATTCTGTTCCTTGTGGAGAATGGAGCTGACATCCTCGCGCGCACATTGTGCGGAGACTCAGTACTCCATACCGTACTGTGGGTTCCGGGCCTTAGCTTTACGAGTAACGATGCAGATGACGGTGATATTTTGGAGGTTACAAAACTTCTAGTCGATCTTGGCTGTGATCCCTTCGAAGCTGATTCTCACGGAAAGACCCCTCTTCGGATTGCTGTTGAGCGAGGCTACATTTCTGTTGCACGATACCTCCTTACCCTTGGTGCCCATCTTCCTCCTGACTTCCTCGTCACATTGGAACATCAAAACTGGTGGTGTCGGAGGATAGTGTCAATGATCTGCTTGCTGGTTGAAAATGGAGCCAGTGCTCTCGCATACACTAGCAACGGAGACTCTCTGCTCCATGTTGTATTGCGGTCCTTACACAGTGACGACGAGACTTTGGAGGCAGCAAGAGTCCTGGTTGGATATGGTTGTGATCCCCTCAAAGCTGATTCTCGTGGAAAAACCCCTTTTCATCTCGCTGTCGAAGACCACCACACTTCCGTTGCACAGTATCTCCTTACCCTTGGTGCCCATCTTCCTCCCGACTTCCTTGTTACATTGGGAAGTAACTGGTGGCGTTGCAGCGCCGCACCAATGATCCGCTTGCTGGCCGAAAATGGAGCAAATCCTCTCGTACACACTGGTGATGGAGACTCTCTGCTCCATGTTGCATTGCGGTCCTCACACGATGACAATCAGGCCCTGGAGGCAATAAGAGTCCTGGTTGGATATGGCTGTAATCCTCTTGAAGCCGATTCTCATGGAAACATCCCTCTTCAAATAGCTGTTGCACAAGGCCACATCTCTGTTGCACAATATCTCCTTACCCTTGGTGCTAACCCTCTTCCTGACTTCCTCGCTACATTGGAAGATTACCAGTATCATAGAACAACATCAATCATCCACTCGCTGGTCGAAAATGGAGCAAATGTTCTTATGTTTACTAGAAACGGAGACCCTCTTCTCCATGCCATGTTACGGTCCTTATACAATTCTGATGAGGCTCTGGAGGTGGCAAGAGTCCTGGTTGGATATGGCTGTGATCCCCTCGAAGCCAATGCTCATGGGAAGACCGCTCTTCACATTGCTGTCGAACGACGTCACATTTCTGTTGCACGATATCTTATTACCCTTGGTGTCCATCCTCCTGTTGACTTCCTCGTTACATTGGAACGTGGCTGGTGTCATTGGGGAATGGCACCCATGATCCGCTTACTGGTCGAAAATGGAGCAAATATTCTCGTACACACTGGTGACGGAGATTCTCTGCTCCATCTCGTGGTTCGGTCCTTGTGCCATTCCAGAGGTGGGGCTTTTGATGTGATAAGGCTCCTGGTTGGATATGGTTGCAATCCCCTTGAGGCTGATTCTCATGGAATCACACCTCTTCAGATCGCTGTTGAATATGGCCACACTTCTGTTGCGCGGTATCTCCTTGCCCTTGGTGCACATCTTCCTCCTGACTTTATATTTGGACGTCAGAAGTGGGTTCATATCGGAGCACCCATGATCCACACGCTGGTCGAATATGGAGCCAACGCTCTTGGACACACTAGTGCTGGAGACTCTTTCCTCCATGTTGCATTGCGATCCTCATTCAATGATGAAAATGCTTTGGATGCAGCAGGAATCCTGGTTGGATATGGCTGTGATCCCCTCGAAGCCAATATTCACGGAGAGACCCCTCTCCACATTGCTGTTGAACGACAATTCGTTTCTGTTGCACAATATCTCCTTGCCCTTGGTGCCCATCCTTCTCCTGACTTCCTCGTTACGTCGGGACGTCACTGGTGGTATGAGAACAAAGCACTTGTGATCCGCTTGCTGGTTGAAAATGGAGCCAGCCCTCTCGCACACACTAGCGACGGTGATTCCCTGCTCCATGTCGCGTTGCAGTCCTTAGTCGATGAAAACGAGGCTTTGAATATGGCAAGAGTTTTGGTTGGATATGGCTGTGATCCCCTGGAAGTTGGTCCTCGTGGAATGGCCCCTCTTCAGATTGCTGCTGAGCACGGCTTCATTTCTGTTGTGCAATATCTCCTTACCCTTGGTGCCCATCCTCCTCCTGACCTCTTCGTCAAATCGGAATGTCGTTGGCAGGCACCCATGATCTGCTTGCTGGTCGAAAACGGAGTTAATGCTCTCGCACACACTAGCGATGGGGACTCTCTGCTTCATGTTGTGTTGCGGTCCTCACACGATGACGATGGAGCTTTGCAAGCGACAAGAGTCCTGGTTGGATATGGCTGTGATCCTCTCGATACCAACTCCCGCGGAGAAACTCCTCTTCATATTGCTGCTGGACGAGGTCGCCTTTCCGTTGCAAGATATCTTATTACACGGGGAGCCAGTGTTCTGACAAAGGCAAACAATGGAGACACCGTGTTACATTTCGCAGCAAACGGTGGTGGTTGTTCTTTTGTGGACTTTGGCCCGGAGAACTACTATGCTCTGAAGTCTATTGAATTCTTTGTTGAGCACGGCTGTGATCCCGCTGTATCCAACGATAATGGCAGAACACCGCTCCACATCGCTGTTGACCATGGAAATTTCGACATCATGGAATATCTTCTCTCTCTGAACATCTCCCCCCCTCGCGACATCTTGTTCACCGCGATACAGGGCGACGATAACGACTGGCCCTGTCGTAATATCATCGAAACCCTTGTCACCTCTGGTTGCGACATTCAGACATGTAATTCAGATGGAGACACACTACTGCAGGCTGCAATCAAGAAAGGGAAAGTCGATGTGGTGGAGTACCTGCTTTCCGCGATTTCATTGCATAACTTGTCGCTCGAGGATCTCCTCTCAGCAGCTGCACTAGCACCGTCATCTGTCCAAAGCAAGATGAGATGCATGATAACGGATCGTCGCGCAAGGTCGGAGAGCCCTGAGCTCCCCGCTGCCAAACGGGCCAAGCGTTCGTGAATCGTGACGAGAGTTCCTGGTAGGTGACCGCTTAGTTTTCATTACTCGAACTGACTCGAAAAATCATAAGACGTAGAAAAACCAGTTGGCTTACGAGGCCGGATTCCCTTAAGCGTATCAATATAACTGTTTCTTTTCATACATACATGTCGATACGGCAAATGACCCCCAACGATTGGATGAAACTAGAGGCTCTTTAGCTGCATGCCCTTGAGAGAGAGAAGCATTTGCACTCCGTCACAGGCGGCGCGCTTGAAGGAAAACAGAATTCGGAATTGTTGGTGAGGCACCAACCCGCACCGGGTGTATTGTCTGAAGCAAGCTTGTCTGAGAGTCCTTGCAGACGTCACTTCAAGGCTTCTCGTCACGTCCCCATGACGTCAGGTTATCGTAGTTTGCGCAGAAACTGAACACAATCCTGTGCAGGCGACCCAAGGTCCTCCAGTGACTGCTTGTCGGAGACTCAAGCTTGAGCCGAAAACGAGTGGGACGGACTGTACTCCGCGTCCTGGACCTCCCGGAAGCGGCCAATTGAATATCATCAGATCGCTGAGTGTCATCAAAAAGGAGCTCGCAGGAATCGTGTCGAGGCTTCACAAGCTTGACCTGCAAAAGACGATCAATCCCAAGTCGGGCATCTCAGGAACGAGTCTGTACATGAAAGGCTTCGTCGATAATCACAACTTTGTCTCCAAGATCGTGCGACCTTAGTCGTCGTCGTTTAATCCAAGACGTGTTCGGCTGATCTCTGGTGGACAACAGGGTACCTGGCTTGTCGGAATATTCGTCTTGCATGCTTCGATCGTGGAAGCGCTCGAAGAGTGTGGTGAGCTCGAGTTCTCCTTAAACGCGTTCCTTGCCGATGGCTCGCAATGCAAACGCGGTGGGAGTTTCGAGAACATCGGTGAAGAATACGAGGCACTGAGGGCCATGCGGTGGGCCTCCTTTCTTTCCCGTCTTCGGGCCTCGACGTGCATTCACGGTACGCACAGACCGCTGTTCTTCCTCGAAAACGCGCATTTGGCCTCGCGCCGCTCGTCGTGCTGCACCACATCTTCGTCCGATCACGGTTGCCACCTCCCCACACGCTTCACGGGTGACAAGAATCCGAGTACGTCCGTTGGGTCGATCAGCATGCTCCAGAGAAGGTCTTGTTGCCCATCGAAAGGTGTGTCGAGCATTCGGGAGAAACGGGATCGGCATGGGCATGATGAGATGCATCACGGGTGACGAGTATGTTGATCTCGCGTGTCGTGATGTACTGTTCTCGTTTGTTTCTGGAAAGGATGCCGTGTAGACGTTGATTGCTAACTGCTTCGTGTCATGCCCCTAGTGATAGTATCCCAAGGTTCTGGCCAATTCACTGCGGGGCAAGA
>JBBPTD010001005.1:0-14065 GCA_038093895.1 Boletus aff. mottiae
CACACTTATATAAGGCCAACATTCGTCCCATCCAGCATTTACTACTCATAATCCACAATGAACTCACTCACACTCCACAACACCTATATCCTTGGCTACTTTGCCCTGGAAATTTACATCCTCTTCCACCTTTACATGACATTCCCCTTTCTATAACATTCTTATTAAATTCCTCACCAATCAATATAACACTACTATGTTCCACCTTTGTTACTTTTGGTTTCTTGAAACCCTTTCCCCTCCAAATCACATGCAATACGTCACTCCTCTACCAGGAATCCTCCCTTGCCACCTAACCCCTTTTAATGAAGGGTACTGGCAGCAACATCTATGCATCCCTCATTTCCAATCATCCCGCTCTCATGGTCCTTTCCCTTCCACTGTCTCGACAGTTTCCTCCTCCTCATCAGACAATGATGAATATCCCTATGGCTTACCCATTAGTGCTCAAGCATTTGCCATGGAACAGAATGAGATTAACTACTAGGATCCTGCCTATGGAAATGATGAAGCTTGGAGACAGGACACTTCATGGGAGCAGAAGAAGGAACACTGGTTGAACAACAAAACAGAGACAGGCCTAGAACCCCCCACTAACAATGAAGTCTGGGAAGTCTCCATTGTGGACTTAGATCCAAGTCCCATGCTAAACTACACTCAGACTCTCTGCTGATGCAACCCTATCAACTTCGCCACCTTCTATCCACACTCCCAACCACACTTACATCCATTGGCAGTAAATATGGGAGAATCTGGCATTCATGCTTGGGGCAATGATGGGGATATGCCTGGTAGCCAAGTCTCTCAGGCAAGTGACTCTGCTCCTTTAGAATCCGATGAGGAATTCCAGGACCTAGAAGACATTTGATCAATCAGGATGCTTGATCATAGGATGGGGAAAGTGTTACAATCGCTATGCTAAGCATTTGGACTTAACAATTTTCTTTTCTTTCTAAACCCCTATCTCTTTCACAATCTAATCTATTCTCTTTTCATCTCTGCTCTACCACTTTTATTCACACATGTGTATCTCATCTCCCACATCTATGCTTCTCAATCACATTAGATATGCACTGCAGCCTCATACTGCCACATACATGTGCACAACACATATATGATTGTACATGACCTTTCTTCATGCCACCCAGTACCAAGAATACTTACTATATATAGCAGTAGCATAGCTTGGTCTGTGTGCATGTACCAGTAGTATAAATACTATTCCCAAGTAGACCAAGACTCCCCAATTTTATTCTCTTGGAGTTCTCCCCTTAAAGGTGACTCTATCATCTTTTCTCTTTTGTCTTTCTCTAGCAAGTAGTGACCTAGCAAGCTTCACTCTACAAGTGAGTCTTTAAGGGCCGTTTCACTATGTGTTGCCTTGACAACACTCAAACCTTATAATTTTGTAAATAGAGCCACACCAAATCCAATGCTGTGCTGGAATCAGATGACTTGATCACTGTGCAATACTCAGGGGCTTCCTTATAACAGAAAGCTAATAGTAATCTACATAACTAGTGTAGTCAAGACTAATAGAATGGATATCATCAGAGATTTGTAGATATCTCTGGAAGGGTTAAAGCTAGGAGAATGAAACTTGGTGGGAAGGTAGCTTATACAATAGACTACCTGTGTATAGAGTATAAGAATTTTCCAGCCATGGGTTGGTCTGGGATTCTAGCTTTTGGATCAGGACTCAGCATGATATTGATTTCATGCAGGTTACTGTCCTTGATCACGAGTTGCACTCTGTGCCTGGTGCCCATGTGGCTGTCTGCTGACTAGTATCATGTGTGTACATGTTGCTTGCTGTGTCAAACAGACTGAGTGGCATGTAGTGTGTGTTGAAAGGATGCATACTTACAGTTACGTGACCTTATATTAAGTAAGCATTACAAAAGTGTATATAAGACTCATCTGAGTTTAAAACACAAAATATCTCTCTTGACCAGCAACTGCTATCATCTCTGAGAACTCCCATCCCATCCAAGGTAAGTAAACCCTAGAGTAGATTCCTAGGTAGCCTGTGTGGCAACACTGGCTACCAACTATTGCAACAGGTTATGAGCCCCACAGCTCTGACGATGTGGTTTACTGCTTGTCATCTGCTCATGGATAAAACCCTTGGACATAGGCCGTTCTGTGCAGAAACACCGAATGCTCTTTAATGTGGCAACACTCAAGAGTAGCAGCCATCAGACTCTGAATGTAGGGGGTCATTATGACCCTACATTCTGAAAGCTCTGACTGTTCAGCGATGTGAATAATTCTTCTCGCTCCCTTCACTGGTTTATGCTGACACATTACTCTTTCAGAACCTACTATCATGTTGTCTACCCTCACCACTCTTCCCAAACTCAGCAGCACCAACTACAAGTGTTAGGCCCAGGACATGGAAGTGTACCTTCGCACCATCGGTGTCTGGAACAAAGCCATGACCAAGGCACACCCCACTCAGGTCAGAATGGCCCCCACTCTGTTACGACTAGTCTCACTGTAGCGGCGACGGCCGGTGAGACCTAGAAGTAGAACCTTAGCCAGCAGGTGGGTTACGCGTTCAAGGGCGAAGGTAGAGGGCAGGGTTCCTCAGGGACAGAGAGACGCACAGTTACAAGGAGAGGAGGTTCTAGGTTGCTGGCCTGCTAAGGTGGACGATGAGGGGAAGTAGGAATTATGGTGCAAGAGTACATTGGTGTCCACCTGAAGGTAGACCAAGATAGGGTACAAGGTATAGAGGCGAATGCTTATATACTGTGCGTGGCTGTGCACGGACCAAGACAAGAAAGGAAACAAAGACAGAGACAAGGAGATATGAGGAAGTCCGAGGAGATCTAAGGAACCAAGATAGTGGTACAGAGAAGACGAAGACACGGGGATCAAAGAGAAGGGAAGACAAGGAGCCAAAGTAATGGTACAAGGTCCGAGATAAGAGGAAATGAGGTAGGAAGGCGAGGAAACCTGAGATATGGGTACAGGGTCCGAGACAAGAGGACACGAGGACAAGGAAGACGAAGAGACCCGAGATATGGGTACAAGGTCCGAGACAAGAGAACACGAGGACAAGGACAAGGGAAAGAAGACGTACAAGTCCAGAGGAAGTCTAAGGAGATCTATGGGCAAGGGCGAGGGGGTGAGGACGAGGGGGGGCGAGGACGAGGGGGCGAGGAGGTGAGGGTTCCAGGGGCATGGTGGTCCAAGGAAGACTAGGTTCAAAGAAAAGAAAAGAATGGCGCAACCGGGAGTTGCCGAGGCGAGTTGTAACACACTCCTGCTGAAGAAGAAGCCCAGGACAAGTGGGATGAAAACGATAACTGAGCCCTTGACTCCATTCGACTCCATCTCAATGCCACCATTGCCAGCAACTTTGCCACCTTCTCTGAGTCAAAGTTACTCTGGGACACCATAAAAGCCAAGTACGAAACCACCTCTCTCGCTTCCACCTATACCGAGTGGAAGATAATGCTCAGGATTACTTTCCCTAACAACAACCACCCTGGCCCAGCTTTCTTCAAACTAAACACCAGCTTCACTCAGCTGGAAAAGCTCCAGCACAAAGTGCCTGATAACCTCAAGGCACTCATCACTGTCGCCAAGCTCCCCAAGTATGTGGAGACTCTCCACCAGTAACTCAATGCTGCCATTGATGCCGACCCCACCAAGACCAAGGTCTTAACCATGATGGAACTGGAGACCATCCTCACTGCTGCTTGGCAGCACTATCTCACCTGCCAGCCTCCGCCTCGTGCCCAGGCCAACAAGGTTTCCAATGTAAAGCACCAGCAAGGTGACCCCTCCTTCAAAAGGCAGCAGGAGACCTTGTCTGATAAAAAGAATGAGGAGAAGAAGGACAAGGGGAAGAAGCGTCATCAGGGCAAGCACTCTGAAGAAGGGGAGAAAAAGCGCAAGAATCATGTAGCCACCACTGCCAAATCATCCTCCACCTTGTTCACTTTTGCGAACATGCTCCAAGAGCCCGCAGTTTTCAGCCTGGCCTCCACTGACTTCACTGAGCATACTCAGGACCCCCATGCTTTCACGCATACCCCCAGCACTGTCCATTATGGGCCCCCTGCCTTCCCTCAGGTCCAAAAAGCCATCTCCCTTGCTCGCTGCATTGGGAAGATCCCCACCACTCAGGTTGTCCGCACCCTCAAGCCCATAGTCAAACACTGCTGCCATGTGCATGTGCGGCAACACTCCACCTTCAATGAGGATGGTGCCTTCAGCACTAGAACCACCCCCCCCAACCATGCTGGCCCCTCCACACCCTCACTTATGGAGTGTATAGAGATTACCCGAATCGTCAAGATCCCCTCTGATTCAGATGAGGACATGGTCACTTTTGACTATGACGACTCTGTCAGCCTCGGCGGGGACATGGAGGTGGACGATTATATCACACAGTTCTTTGATGACAGTGCCCAGTGGCAAGTCCCTCTCTTCCTTTGTCCATCTCTCACAGACACTGATGTGTGGTTTTTATCACCTCAGATTGTATATAACTTGCATACGCCTGTAGTAGATGTAGACAATACTACTACTACTCCTCCCTTCTCTATATGTGACCACTGTAAAAAGCAGAAAATAACTAAGAGTAAAGGAAAGGAAAGAGAGCATGACAACCACCCTCCTCATGATATGTGGCTTCTCGATTCAGGAGCCTCATCCCACTACACCAATGATCTAAGCAATCTGGTTGAGTATACACCGTTCCTCATACCAACCTACTCCCAGATGGCAAACAGTCATGCATCAATAAAAGGAAAAGGTACAGCGATTATTTGCTTCCAAGGTAGACTTGTGTGGTTATTGCCAGTCATTTACATGCCATCATGCACCATAAAGCTCATATCAATGGGTACCTTGTTAACTGACGCCTGCATGACACTCCAGACCACCCCCAGTCACATCAATATATTTGATAAATGCACTAAGCAACTGGTACTGAGTTTCCATTCTTATGGTGACACTATGTACTGGATGCATGCACCCACCATTTGTCCTCAAGCTGACTTATTGTCGATGACCTCTGTGGACTATGAACTCCTCCACTGCTGCTTAGGCCACCCTTTGTGTGATGTGCTCTGCGCTGCAAAGAAGCACATTAAGGACTTTCCAGATGTCAACATTCCATCCACTGTTCCTATATGCTCTGGTTGTGAGCTTGGTAAACAACCAAATCGTACTTTTCCTCATAGCGAGAAGTGCACAAGCACTCCCTTTGAGTTAATTTATTCTGACCTCAAATCATTTGAAATTGAATTGTACCACAAGTACAAGTATGTGGTCGTCTTTTATGATGACTATACCTCCATGGCTTGGCTGGTCCTGATTAAAACTAAGGATCAAACACTCAAAGTGACCAAGCAATTCCATGCCTATGTGCATACTCAGTTCAACACCATGATAAAACACTGGTGCTCTGATGCAGGGGGAGAATACACCTCCAAAGCTTTCACTGAGTATATGCGCAATAATGGCATACACATACAACAATCTGCCCCTTATGCTCACTGGCAGAACAGATGTGCAGAATGTCTAATCTGTACCATTATGGATAAAGCACAACCCATGCGACTGCAGGCTTGCCTGCCCGATTCCTATTGGGAGTTCACGGTACTACATGCACTTCATGTGTATAATCGCACCCCTTCTCATCGGCTCCAATGGAAAACGCCATCCAAAATGCTCACAGGCAAAAAGCCTACTTTTTTGCATCTTTGGGTCTTTGGCTGTGGTGCACATGTACACTTACCTGTTGAGACTTGAAAAGGCAAATTGCAGCCTAAATTGCAACTGATGATCTACCTGGGCGTTTCTGCTGGTAGTAACTCAAATTACCTCTTCATGCACCCTAACAATGTGCTACATACATCAGCTCATGCCATCTTTGATGAACACCTCTTCCCAAAGTGCTCAAAGGCTCAGCCACACCAGCCCATTAACCACCTGTCGCCCTCTCACTCTCATGATGACGGATCCTCGGATTCTGATTCTAAACCATTGGATCAGGAGTCAGACACAGAAATTGCTCCTCCTACTGTCCATTGTCGCCTGGCCCCTAGGCCACCCACTCCACCTCCAGCAGCACCTCCTAGGGTTCCTACACCACTGCCAGCCCCACTGGCACCTCTGGTTACCTCCCTTATCACCTGCCTCCACCTCCATCTGCTTGGCCAGCGCACCCACAGCGAGAGCACCGTGCCCCCATTCGTCCTGGAAATGTGTGTGGGGAGTGCCATGAACCGCTAAAACAACTTCGAGACATTGAACACATCTCTGACTGGTGCAGACTCATTGAAGAAGCACCAGCTGGACCTTCGGATTCACCCATTGTCCCTGGAAGAATGCCTCCATCCCTGACTTCATCAGAAGATAATGTAGAACACATCACCAGGGAAGGGGGAGATGCATTGGTTTCATACCTCTGCAGCCATACCTTTCCACTGGAAAAAAAACAGTCCAACATGAACTACCACGAATGGACATACCGTGACATCCTCAAGCTACCACAAGAGGAACAAACCCTCTGGCATAAAGCCTGCCATGATGAGTTACAAATACTCAAGGACCACAAGGTCTATGAAATTGTGGATCGACCCACAAACAGGAAGGTTATTAAAAACCGATGGGTCTTTGATGTAAAATCAAACAGTAGAAAGAAAGCCCAGCTCGTCGCCAAAGGCTTCTCCCAAGTAGAAGGGATTGACTTCGATCAAATATTCTCCCCCATTGTATGCTTCAAGACAGTGCAGTGCATGCTCGCCCTCGCAGCAATAGAGAACTGGTACATCACAGGTCTCGATGTCTGATCTGCCTACTTATATGGCAAACTGTATGAAGAACTATACATGGACTTCCCTGAAGGCTTTATGCCACCACATCTCAAAGGGAAGGTCTTGAGATTACTACGCACTCTATACGGCCTTAAGCAAGCCGGACTAGCTTGGTGGCGCGAACTCAACAAATCCATGAAAGAACTGGGCTTCACGTGTCTCAAAACAGATGCTGGCCTATTCATCTACCACAAGGGCAAAGAGCTCATCCTAGCGATCATCTACATAGATGATGCCATCTTCTTTGGCCCCAACAAACCTTTTGTAAACAAGGTCAAGGCTATATTCATGAAGAAATGGGACTGTCACAACTTAGGAGAAACATGCAAATTCCTAAGAATGAACATATGTCAAGACAGTAAAACAATTAAGATAGACCAGCAAGAATACCTTGACAAAGTCATAGAGTGATGTGGCATGACTAATGCAAAAATCACCAACACCCCTCTCCCTCAGGGCTACTACCCAGAGAAGAATGATCTTCCCATCCAACCGGAACTTTAGATGCAATTCCAACAGGTCATTGGATCATTGCTGTATCTTATGATTGGCACAAGACCTGACATTTCATATGCAGTTACACAACTTGCCTGCATGTCTGCAAACCCATCAGAAGAGCATCTGAACAAGGCTCTATACATCTGCTGGTACCTTCTTGGTACCCGAGACTACTCTCTTGTATACAGCGGCAAAACCAGTAAAGGCATCATCACCTGCACTGACTCTGATTGGGGACAAGACAAAGTCACGTCTCACTCACAAACAGGTTTCTACCTGAAATTTGCAGATGGTGTGTTTTTGTAGAATTCACATTTACAAAAAATCACAGCTCTGTCTTTTATGGAAGCTGAGTACATGACCTTGAGCGACTGTACGTACCAGGCTATCTGAATTCATCAGATGATGGAAGAACTTGGCTACCACCTTGGCCCCATCCCCATCTATGGTGACAATCAAGGTTCACTCTTTATTGTGCAAAACTCAGTTACTGAAAAACGTTCCAAACATATCCAGATCCATTACCACTTTGTACATAATACTATGATGCTATGGAAGCAGGTAGAGCTGCTCTTTATCCCAGGGACTGACAATCCTGCGGATATGTTCACCAAGAACCTTGGACATGTCAAGTTCAAGGAGTTTCACTCCCAGCTTGGTTTGGAATTTAACTCGCTGTCATAAGATTGTGCAGATGTTTCTATTTACTTTATATTCCTCACTTCGATATCTATGTATCTACCATATACTAGACAAGGGGGAGTGTTGAAAGGACGCATACATACAGTTATGTGACCTTATATTAAATAAGCATTACAAAAGTGTATATAAGACTTGTCTGAGTTTAAAACACAAAATATCTCTCTTGACCAGCAACTGCTATCATCTCTGAGAACTCCCATCCCAACCAAGGTAAGTAAACCCTAGAGTAGATTCCTAGGTAGTCTGTGTGGCAACACTGGCTACCAGCTATTGCAACAGTGTGGTGTTGCATCCTGATGTGTTCATTGTTGTTGTCTCATTAGTTGATCATGAACCAACAGTCACCTAGCAAAACCAACAGCTGCCACACTTTTGAAAGCAAATGAGGTACTTATTGTTGCAATAGCTTGTAGCCAGCGTTCACGCACGGCTACTAAGGAATCTACTCTAGGGATACTTACCTTGGAGGGGGTTGAGTTCTCAGAGATGATAGTGGTTGCTGGTCAAGAGAGATATATATGTATTCAGACTCAGTTGAGTCTTATATACACTTTGTAATGCTTACTTAATATAAGGTCACATGACTGTGAGTACATGTCCTTTTAACACTCCCCCTTGTCTAGTATGTAGTAGATACGTAGATATTATAGTGAGGAATATGAAGCAAAATGTAAACATCCGCACAGTCTTACGATGGCGAGTTGAATTCCAAACCTAGCTGGGAGCGAAACTCCTTGAACTTGACATGTCCAAGGTTCTTAGTGAACATATCCACGGGATTGTCAGTTCCTGGGATAAAGAGCAGCTCAACCTGCTTCCATAGCATCACAGCATCACACACGAAGTGATAATGGATCTGGATGTGTTTGGAATATTTTTCGGTGACTGGGTTCTGTGCAATAAAGAGTGACCCTTGATTGTCACCACAAACTGGAATAGGACCAAGGCGATAGCCGAGTTCTTCCATCATTTGATAAATCCAGATAGCCTGGCACGTACAGTCGCTCAAGGCCATGTACTCAGCTTCCGTAGAAGACAGAGCTGTGGTTTTTTGTAAGTGTGAGTTCCACAAGAACACACCATCCACGAATTTCAGGTAGAAACCTGTTTGCGAGTGAGACATGACTTTGTCTTGTCCCCAATCAGAGTCAGTGCAGGCGATGATGCCTTTACTGGTTTTGCCATTATATATGAGGGAGTAGTCTCGGGTTCCAAGAAGGTACCGGCAAATGTATAGAGCCTTGTTCAGATGCTCTTCTGATGGGTTTGCAGACATGCAGGCGAGTTGAGTAACCATATATGAGATGTCCAGTCTTGTACCGATCATGAGGTACAGTAATGATCCGATAACCTGTTGGAATCACGTCCGAAGTTCTGGTTGGATTGGAAGATCATTCTTCTCTGGGTAGTAACCCTGAGGGAGAGGGGTGTTGGCGATTTTGGCGTTTGTCATGCCACATCGCTCTATGACTTTGTCAAGGTATTCTCGCTGGTCTATCTTAATCGTTTGACCGTCTCGACGTATGTTCATTCTTAGGAATTTGCATGTTTCTCTTAAGTCACGACAGTCCCATTTCTTCATGAACGCAGCCTTGACCTTGTCTATGAAAGGTTTGTTGGGGCTGCAGAAGATGGCGTCATCTACGTAGATAATCGCTAGGACGAGCTCTTTGCCTTTGTGATAGATGAATAGGCCAGCATCAGATTTAAGACACGTGAAGCCCAGTTCTTTCATGGATTTGTCAAGCTCGCGCCACCAAGCTAGTCCGGCTTGCTTAAGGCCGTATAGGGCGCAGAGTAGTCACAAGACCTTTCCTTTGAGATGAGAGGGCATAAAGCCTTCAGGGAAGTCCATGTATAGTTCTTCGTCCAGTTTGCTGTATAAATAGGCAGATCGGACGTTGAGACCTGTGATGTACCAGTTCTCTGTTGCTGTGAGGGCAAGCATGCACCGCACTGTCTCGAAGCGTACGACGGGGGAAAATATTTGATCAAAATCAATCCCTTCCACTTGGGAGAAGCCTTTGGCAACAAGCCGGGCTTTCTTTCTTCCGTCTGATTTTACATCAAAGACCCATCGGTTTTTAATGACCTTCCTGTTTGCGGGTCTATCCACAATTTCGTAGACCTTGCGGTCCTTGAGTATTTGTAACTCATCATGGCAGGCTTTGCACCAGAGTGTTTGTTCCTCTTGTGGTAACTTGAGGATGTCGCAGTATATCCATTCGCGGTAGTTCACGTTGGACTGTTCTTTTTCCAGCGGGAAGGCACGGCTGCAGAGGTATGAAACCAATGCGTCTCCCCCTTCCCTGGTGATGCGTTCTACGTCTTCTTCCGACGGAGTCGGGGATGGAGGCATTCCGCCAGGGACAACGGGTGAATCTGAAGGTCCAGCTGGTGCTTCTCCAACGAGTCTGCGCCAGTCAGAGATGCGTTCGATGTCACGCAGTTGCTTTAGCAGTTTGCAGCACTCCCCATACACGTTTCCTGGGCAAATGGGGGCACGGCACTCTCGCTGTGGGCGCTCTGGCCGAGCAGGTGGAGGTGGAGGTGGACAACGAGGAGGGGTAACTGGAGGTGCCGGCAGTGCCGGTTGCGGTGTAGGAACCCTAGGAGGTGCTGCTGAAGGTGGAGTAGGTGGCCTTTGGGCCGGGCGACGATGATCGGAAGGAGGAGCGATTTCTGCATCAGACTCCTGATCTGATGGTTCAGAATCAGAATCCGAAGATCTGTCATCATGAGAGTGAGAACGCAGCGGGTGGTTAACTGGCCGGTGTGGCTGAGCCTTTGAACACCTTGGGAAGAGGTGCTCGTCAAAGATGGCGTGAGCTGATGTGTGTAGCGCGTTGTTAGGGCACATAAAGAGGTAGTTTGAATCACTACCGGCGGATACGCCTAGATAGATCATCAGTTGTGATTTAGGCTGTAATTTGCCTTTGCGAGTCTCTGCTGGTAGGTGGATGTATGTGCCACAGCCAAAAACCCAAAGGTGTGAGAAGGTAGGCTTTTCACTGGTAAGCATCTCAGATGGCGTTTTCCATTGGAGCCAATGTGAAGGGGTGTGATTATACACATGAAGTGCATGTAGTACTGTGAACTCCCAATATGAATCGGGCAGGCAAGCCTGCAGTCGCATGGGTTGTGCTTTATCCATAATTGTACGGATTAGGCGTTCCGCGCGTCCATTCTGCTGGTGAGCATAGGGGGCGGATTGTTGAATGTGTATGCCATTATTGCGCATATACTCAGTGAAAGCTTTGGAGGTGTATTCTCCCCCTGCATCAGAGCGCCAGTGTTTTATTACGGCATTGAACTGAGTACACACATAGGCATGAAACTGCTTGGTCGCTTTGAGCATTTGATCCTTAGTTTTAATCAGGACCAGCCAAGCCATAGAGGTATAGTCATCATAAAAGACGACCATGTACTTGTACTTATGGTATGATTCGATTTCAAATGATTTGAGGTCAGAATGAATTAACTCAAAGGGAGCGCTTGCGCGCTTCTCGCTATGAGGAAAAGTGTGGTTTGGTTGTTTTCCAAGCTCACAACCAGAGCATATCGGAGTAGTGGATGGAATATCAACATCCAGAAAGTCCTTTATGTGCTTTTTTGCAGTGCAGAGCACATCGCGCAAGGGGTGGCCTAAACAGCGGTGGAGGAGTTCATAGTCCACAGAGGTCATCGACGATAAGTCAGCATGAGGACAAACGGTGGGGGCACGCATCCAGTACATTGTGTCACCATGGGAGTGGAAACCTAGTACCAGTTGCTTAGTGCATTTATCAAAAATATTGATATGACCGGGTGAGGTCTGAAGTGTCATGCAGGCATCAGTTAACAAGGTACCCATTGATATGAGCTTTATTGTGCATGATGGCATATAAATGACTGGCGATAACCACACAAGTCTACCTTGGAAGCGAATAATTGCTGTTCCTTTGCCTTTAATCGGTGCGCGACCATTTGCCGTCTGAGAGTATGTAGGTTGCTTATAAGCAGAGTACTCGATCAGATCGTCTAGATCGTTGGTGTAGTGGGATGAAGCCCCTGAATCAAGAAGCCACATGTCATGGGGCATAGCATCGTTATGTTCTCATTCCTTTCCTTTACTCTTAGTTACTTTCTGCTTTTTACAGCGGTCATACATAGAGAAAAAAGGAGTAGTAGTTGCATTGTCTACATCTACTACAGGCGCGTACAAATTATATACTATCTGAGGCGATAAAGACCACGCATCAGTGCCTGTGAGAGACAGACAAAGGAAGAGAGGGACTTGCCACTGTGCGCTGTTATTAAAGAACTGTGCAATGTAATCGCCCACCTCCATATCCCTGCCAAGACTGACAGAATCGTCATAGTCAAAAGTGACCATGTCTTCATCTGAATCGGAGGGAATTTCGACGATTCAGGAGGGCTCTATGTGCTCTATAAGAGAGGGCGTGGAGGGGCCAGCGTGGCTGGGGGGGATGGTTCTAGTGCCGAAGGCACCATCCTCATTAAAGGCGGAGTGTTGCCGTGCATGAACACAGTGGCGGTGTTTGACTATAGGTTCAAGGGTGCGGACAACCTGAGTGGTGGGGGTCTCCCCAATGTGGCGAGTGAGAGAGATGGCCTCTTGGACCTGAGGGAAGGCAGGAGGCCCATAGTGGGTGGCACCGGGGGTGTGCGCAAGAGCGCAGGTGTCCTGGACAGGCTCGGTGAAGGTGGTGGAGGCCGGGCTGTAAACCACAGGCTCCTGGAGCATGTTCGCAAAAGCGAACAAGGTGGAGGATGACTCGGCGGTGGTGGCCGCACGATCCTTGCACTTCTTCTCACCTTCTTCAGAGCGCTTGCCCTATCGACGCTTCTTCCCCTTATCCTTTTTATCCTCGTCCTTTTTATCGGACGAGTTCTCCTGCTCCTTCTGCTGTTTCTTGAAGGAGGGGTCGCCTTGCTGGCGCTTTACATTGGAGACCTTGTTGGCCTGGGCACGAGGCGGGGGCCGGCGGGTGAGGTAGTGCTGCCAAGCAGCGGTGAGGACTGTCTCCAGTTCCACCATGGTGAGAACTTTGTTCTTGGTGGGGTCGGCGTCGATGGCAGCGTTGAGCTGCTGATGGAGGGTCTCCACATACTTGGGGAGCTTGGCGATGGTGATGAGTGCCTTGAGGTTATCAGGCACTTTATGCTGGAGCTGTTCCAGCTAAGCGAAGCTGGCGTTCAGCTTGGAGAAGCTTGGGCCAGGATGGTTGTTGTCGGGGAAGGTAATCCCGAGCATGATCTTCCATTCAGTGTAGGTGGAAGCAAGGGAGGCAGTTTCATACTTGGCCTTGAGGCCGTCCCAGAGATCCTTTGCCACGATAATGGTGGAAAAGTTGCTGGCGATGGCAGCGTCGAGACGGAGATGAATGGAGCCAAGAGCTCGATCGTCGTTCTCATCCCATTTATCTTGGGTTTCTTCCTCATCGGCGGTGAGGGTGGTTCCAGCCACAGTAGGGTGTGACTTGTTCATGGCCTTGTTCCAGAGTCTGGTGGCACAAAGGTATGCTTCCATTTCCTGGGCCCAACGTTTGTAGTTGGTGCCGCTGAGTTTGGGAAGAGAGTTGAGGGTAGACAACATAATAGTAGGTTCTGAAAGAGTAACGTGTCAGCATGAACCAATGAAGGGAGCGAGAAAGATATTCGCATCGCTGAACAGTCAGAGCTTTCAGAATGTAGGGTCATAGCGACCCCCTACATTCAGAGTCTGATGGCTGCTGCTCTTGAGCGTTGCCGCATCAAAGAGCATTTGGCGTTTCCGCACAGAACGGCCAGTGTCCAAGGGTTTCACCCATAAGCAGATGACAAGCGGTAAACCGCGTTGTCAGAGCTGCAGGGCTCATAACCGGTTGCAATAGCTTGTAGCCAGCGTTCACACACAGCTACTAAGGAATCTACTCTAGGGATACTTACCTTGGAGGGGGTTGAGTTCTCAGAGATGATAGTGGTTGCTGGTCAAGAGAGATATATATGTATTCAGACTCAGTTGAGTCTTATATACACTTTGT
>JBBPTD010001006.1:0-14051 GCA_038093895.1 Boletus aff. mottiae
AATCTCTATCCTCAGACCTAGTGAGTACCTCCCACTAGGCACATACCTTCCTCTTGTCACTTGCATTACGCTTGCGGCACCTACTGTCCTCACAGTAGAGACAAACGGAGTACCGCGCACTTCGTTAATATTTGAGTCCATGTTTGAAGTGACAAGGGCAGAGAAACCAATATTGGATGCTGCTGGTGTAGATGGTAGTTGGTAGCAGATGAGTCATGACATGCTTCTCGAGAAGCATGCTGGTATCGCATGTGACTTGGGATTGCCACACACTCGTCGCATACTACCCCGCAACCCCCGGTGAGTGTCTGCATCCATATTTTCTCAAGGGTCATGAGCACATGGTTTATCACCCACCTCTTTGCCTGTCCCAAGTATCCCCCCTCATCATCCAACTCTACATACAGCAACTTGAGGAGCATTTACCACTCAGGGATCGTCAGGCCATCGTCTTTTTATATCTGCCTTCATGCCTGCCTCCTCTGTATTGCCCCCAACGACTTGTACATTTTGCAGTTAGTAATTTAATATGTAAAGTTCATGCTGAATATAATGTGGGTATGTTTCATGACTTGTCAATATGTATCATGCACAAGTCTCCGAAAAATCGTGCACACAACTACTGCATCGTACATGCTTAACCACTCATTCACACTGGTTTTTTGGGGGGTTTGGAGCACCATATGTAGGCACGATGTAGTCATTGTAACATAGATGATTGTGAAAAAGTGCCAAATAACAGTTTAACTACATTAATTGTCGTCCTCATCGGCCTCTTCATCACCAATGACACCAATAACATGATCAATGCACAGTCCCAGTGTTTCATGGTTGACACAACCATCAATGATTGTTGCAAGGATGTCATCGTTGTCAATGTCTACAGTCATCTGTGCAGTTGACATCATCCATCCTCCAATGAAGTTGAGTTGCTCCTTCTTGAGGAAAAATTTGACCATCTGCAGAGCTTCCATCAGTACAGGACTAATTCGGTTTCGTCATTTTGTCATGGTTTCACTATCCGACGAGAACACCCTTTCGAATGGTACTGCTGATGCTTGGATCAGGAAATGGTCCATAGCGATCTGATAAAGGGTTGGGTAGGTACTGCGAGAAACCTAGAAGATGAGTGGAAATGATTAGGAACATTGAATACAGTTGTTTGTCGATAAACTTACCGCCCAGAATGAAAGAGGATCTGTTATGCTTGGCCTGGGTAGGGATGAGCATAGCCTCGAAGGACTAGGTTGAAGGTTCGAAGAGATAGCGTGCACTTGCACGAAGTCCAAGGAAGACATTCCTCAAGGGAACTCAAGGGTTTCAAGGTTTCGAAGGTTCAAGGTTCAAAGCGACTGGTCAATAGCCAGAAGGAGCTTGAGACAAGGAATGGATTCAGGGTGATATTCGAGGAGATCTAAGCTAAGGTACAAAGGTAGGTATAGTGGGTTTATATACCCAGTTACAAGACTAAGGGCAGGCATAATCAGGGCAGGTCATGGAAAGTGAAAGAACAGAGTGGAAGATGGAGGAAGTAATCACTGACGAAGCAAGTGAGATAAGAGATAGGAAGAGTAAGCGTGGGTGAGTCAGCAATAAGAGAAATAGTGTCCACATCAATAGTAGAGCTAGCGGGTTCAATAAGCGTACACATGTAAGTTGTAAAGGAAAACAAGTAGAAAGAAAAGAGTAAGTCGTAACAGGATCTGTTCCCTCAAGGGAACAAGATGCCATCATGTATGACATGAACTCCTGTTTGTGTAGTGGCCGGTAACCATGGTGGGTGTAATGTTGGAAGACCATACCATGAGGCAAGGCCTTTTGCATGTCTGGGGCCATGAACACCAGGTAAGGGGTTTTGTGGTGGGAGTGATTCACTCGGATCCTGGTTGCCCAGCGCTCGGTACTCGTTCATCTGGATTCAGTGTCAGCAGTGGCAAGGTATTTGTAAGAGTCAACACACGAGTTTCAAGAGTACCCTCTTTACTCTGGTAACTTCATCTTGCTTCCAGTTTGCTTCAATCCAGCTGAGGTGAATTGAAGGGTCAATCACTATGGGACTGTCAGTACAAAGCCGATGTAAAGGATGTAGTCACACGTACACATTGTAATTGCATATGCATTTGTCTTTCCCATATGGGTATAGTAATCTCTTGCAGTGGCAAGACCAATGTTGATGAAAGGTGTGCAGTGAGGTGTGGATCATCTGAGGTGTTCCCACTGAATGATAACAGCATTGAACGATGGTATGGCTCATGATAAAAGTGGCAAACTCTTGCTCAACATGATCTGCTGTGCACCATGTGGAATCTAAGTAGAGAATAAGGTTGTGAAATGCTGTAGTAGTTTGTGGACACTCACTTCAAGGACTGTTTCTAAGTCTTCTAATATGTGCCAGTGCATTTCGTCAAGGCCATAGTTGGAGATGTCTCTGTTACAACTTGCTCTTTCTTCTTGCTTCTCTTTACACTTCTCTCGCACTCGTCTTGTACTTATACTAAACTTGTTTGTTCGATTCTCGACCCAGACACTATTTCTTTTATCGCTGACTCACCAACGCTTACTTTCCCTATCTTTTATCTCAATTGCTTCGTCAGCGATTACTTCCTCCACATTCCATCTCCTTCTATCACGTTCTATGACCTGCCTTGAATATGCCTGCCCTTAGTCTTGTAACCGGGTATATAAACCCGCTATACCTATCCTTGTACTTTAGCTTAGATCTCCTCGATCAATACCTTGAATCCATTCCTTCGTCTCAAGCTCCTTCTGGCATTTGACCAGTCGCTTTGAACCTCAGAACCCTTGAACCCTGAAACACTCGTGTTCCTCCACGGAACGTCTTCCTTGGACTTCGTGCTACCATTAAGTGCACGCTATCTCTTTGAACCTCTTGACCTTAGTCTTTTGAGGCTGCGCTCGTCCCTACCCGGGCCAAGCGTAACAGTACCCATATCTTGGTTCCTCGCCTTCGTTTCTCTTTGATCCCCGTCTCTTCGTCTTCTTTGCCTCATGTCTCGGACCCTGTACCCATATCTCGGGTTCCTTGTCTTCTCTTCTCTCTGATCCCCATCTCTTTGACTTCTTTGCCTCGTGTCCTCTTATCTCAGACCTTGTACCATTACTCTGGTTCCTCATCTTCTCTTCCTTTTGATCCCCATATCTTCGTCTTCGTCTTCCCTCGGACCTTGTACCACTATCTTAGTTCCCTAGATCTCCTCAGACTTCCTCATATCTCCTTGTCCTTGTCCTGGTTTCCTTTCTTGTCATTGGTCCATGCGCAACCACACACATTATATAAACCCTTGTCTATGTACCTTGTACCCTATCTTAGTCTACCTTCAGGTAGCCCCATTGTATCCTTGTATCAACATTCTTGCCTTTTCTCGTCGGCTACCTTAGCAGGCCAGCAACCATGAACCTCCTCTCCTTATGACTACGCGTCCCTTCGTCCCTGAGGAAACCTGCCCTCAACCTTTGTCTCCCTCAAATGCGTGATCAACCTGCTGGCTAAGGTTCCACTTCTTGGTTCCACTGGCCGTCGCCGCTACAGTGGGACCAGTTGTAACAGTCACCATGGTGTAACTTTTTCTCTGATCGGCCAAGAATAAGTCTGATAGATTCTTAGAGAGATCTGATTTCAGATACTATTTCGACATACAGAGCAATGTCTGTTTGTCTCTTCTTTTCTTTCATGATCTAAACTAGGATAGAGGGTCTCATAGCCCTTTCAAATATAGCACAAGCATGTGCTCCATCAACTCCTGCCATGTTGTATAGTGACTCAAACTTAGTGATGAAAGGTCTGGTCTTAAGGTTTCCTTGATGGAATTTATTAAGTTTCATAAGAGCCCAGTCTTTCTGGTTAGCATGTCTGAAGAACTTAGGTAATTCTTCTTCAAGGTTACACCATAGGTAGATAGGTCCTCAAGCCAGTCGAGTTTCAGCGAACTTTCCTGCAGTGGATCCTTTGAGTTGGGATAAGACTGCTTGGATGGCAGTGTAGAATCCAGGTGGTATGGCAGTAGCGTTTAAGTGTAGCCATGCTTGTATCTTAGCCCACCATTCATTGAACTTGGCGTGGCTTCTATCATAGTCTCCTGAATCTGCAAAGATTTCGACTTTTTGGGTATATCCCCTTCCTGTGCCAGTAGATCTAGTGGCAGCCCTAGTGTTGGCAGCTTCTAGATCAGTTAGCTGATCTCTTAGATCATTGTTGTCCTGTTCAAGAGAAGTGACTTTGGCTTTGAGACGAATAGTGTCAGTACCAAGACTGTCACAAGCAGTGAGTGTAGCAGAAAGCATATTGACGATTGAGTCCCATCTATCTTGTGTGGTAGCCATACTAGTCTGGCCAAGAGTGTTTTGTAACTCAGCAAATAGATCGGCAATTGTGGACATATTGGATTATGTGGGATAATTAATGTTTTCTTCTGATTCAGGGGTGGAATCTGAATGATCAGCTAGAATAGATTCTTCTGCTTGTAGTTCATCTACTAGCTCAGCATGAGCAGCTGCTGGTGATGGGATTCTGAAGTGAATGAACCTAGGTACTGGTGGTAATGGTTCTCCTGCTTCAGCAGTGGCTTCCTGTTCAGCTAATATGGCTTCCTGTGCAGCACAGATACATTGCTGATAAATGAACTGGAGATGAAGAGTTCTTCTTCTCTGTGCAAAGTTCCTTCCTCTGTTGACTCTCTCTAGATGTCTTATTTGTTTCTGATTTCTAGGCTCAGGGTTCACAGCACATGGTATGATGTTTTCAGGGGTTTTGTTTATTGTGACAATAGAATATGTTTTGCTAATATGGATGGTAACAAAGAGGTGTCCTAAGAGCTGTAAGGGGTTGGAGTGTACTAGGGCGATAGCCAGTAGTACTGTCAGGGATACAGTACCAACGAGGTATGTGAGGGAGATGAGGAATAGGGGTAGGAGATCTTTCTCTAATCCATATCTGTTCCCTGATACAATCTGTGGCCTGTTGTACCTGTCATTGAGCAATCTCAATCTGGTTAAGATCTCTGGACTGCTCAATACCAAGCTGTCAGAGCAATTTCTGTGACGTTCGAAATGTCGGGCAGATTGGTGGGTGAGGGTGATGCGGATTGGTTCCCAATCCATGGGCTCCGGTATCTTAGATGGTGCCCGTAAGGGGGTACTAGAGTTATATGTGGGTGATCTGAGTGGTGGGTATATGTGTTACAACTTGTTCTTTCTTTTTCTTCTTACGCGCTACACTTGTACTCAAGTCGAACTCCCTAGTTCTACTCTCGACTCAGACACTATTTCTTTTATCGCTGACTCACCAACGCTTACTTTCCTTATCTCTTATCCCAATTGCTCCGTCAGCGATTACTTCCCCCACGTTCCGTTTCCTTCTATTGCTTTCTATCACCTGCCCTGATTATGCCTACCCTTAATCCTGTGACCGGGTATATAAACCCGCTATACCTATCCTTGTACTTTAGCTTAGATCTCCTCGATCAATACCTTGAATCTATTCTTTCGTCTTAAGCTCCTTCTGGCACTTGACCAGTCGCTTTGAACCTCTGAATCTTTGAACCCTTGAAACCCTCGTGTTCCTCTGTGGAACGTCTTCCTTGGACTTCGTGCTACCATTAAGTGCACGCTATCTCTTTAAATCTCCGAACCTTAGTCTTTCGAGGCTACGCTCGTCCCCACCCGGGCCAAGCGTAACAATATGATCTCACGATCTGCTAATGTTGGAGTTAGATGGTGTTCAGTGTTTACAGCATCTGTTCTAGCTAGTTCATGTTACGCTTGGCCTGGGTGGGGACGAGTGTAGCCTCGAAAGACTAAGGTTCAAAGGTTCAAAAAGATAGCGTGCACTTAATGGTAGCATGAAGTCCAAGGAAGACGTTCCACAGAGGAACACAAGGGTTCAAAGGTTCAAAGGTTCAAGGTTCAGAGCGACTGGTCAAGTGCCAGAAGGAGCTTGGAACAAGAAGATAGATTCAAGGTGTTGATCGAGGAGATCTAAGCTAGAGTACAAGAGATAGGTATAGCAGGTTTATATACCCGTTTACAAGACTAGGGTAGGCATAGCTAGGGCAGGTCATAGAAGGCGATAGAATGGAGTGGAAGGTGGAGGAAGTGATTGCTGATGAAGCAAGTGAGATAAGGAGAGTAAGTGTGGGTGAGTCAGTGATAAGGAAAATATTGTCCACATAGAGAATCGAACAGGCAAGTTCGATGCGAGTACACGAAAAGTGTATAGTGAAGTAAAAAGAAAAAGAACAAGTCGTAACATTACCCCCATACTAGCCCTGAGACCACGTCGAAAGGCAACTAGAGCCCCATGCAGGAGTATCTGGGGGAGCTGGTGATGTTAGCATAGCCGGTTTCATCGATAACATCGTCTAATTTGGAAGAGGGGGAGCAGCATGCAGGGGAGGCAGACCTACGAGGAGGAGGGATGGGGAGACCACGTCCTGAGTTGGAGGACCGATAGGAGTGAGAGGAGCGAGAGGAACTAGAAGAGGTGTTGGAACCTCGTCGTTGGTTCCTGAACGACTCAGGGGCAGGTGTTCCACGAGAGTGGCCTGAGATGCGAGCGGCCAAAGGTTGGTGTCCTGGGGGACGAGTGGCCGAGAGCCGACTAAGGAGAACAGGGCGGCGAGTGGCAATAGGGCAGTTTGCCTGGCTGTGGCCTGGTGCCCATTGGCGACAACCCATAACTGGGCATTGGTACATGGGACAATTGTGGCATATATGCCCAAGGCGGTGGCATTGGAAGCAAGCATCACGGTATCTCGGGTCGGAAGGAAGAAGGGGGTTGGTGCGAAGGTGGCCATAGCATAACTGGCTCTGATGGGTGTGGGTCCTTTCGGTCTTGTTCATAGCGTGGAGTTCCTCTGGGGATAGAGCAGATGAGGAAGCAGACAGGGTGGAGGGGGAGCGCACCAAGTGATAGGAGGGAGATGAGGAACTATCCTCTCCACGTTGTAAAGGGTGTATACCAGAGTTGGCGATTCTGGAGGCAGCAAGCTCGACGGCATATCTGTCGATGTCCTGGAGGAATTCTCCAAACTCCATTTGGTACATGACTTGATGGAGTTCTCATAGGATATTCTGCTGGGTGGATGCTATCCAGTTGCGATCCATGCGATCAGTGGAGAAAGCGGTGATCTCATCGGTGATGAGGGAGAGGCATTGGGTTTGGAGGAAGGCTTTATATAAGGCGAGGAACGCAGAGTTCATGTCTAAGTGAGAGTCGATGGGGATAGCCATGCTGGTGTCGCAAATATAGCGAGAGACATTGTTAGTGTAGCAGGGAGAAGGGGTTCCTTCTCTGATGGCATTGGCATAGATAGGAATATCGACGGCAAGAATGGGTCTAGGGCTGGGCATAGGGGGAGGAGCGAAGCGAATAGAGGAAGAAGTGACGGGGGACTGGGAAATAGGATGGATAATAGGGATAGTCAAAGATACGGTTTCATCAGGGGAGACATGGAAGGTGACGCTGCGGGTGGGAGGTTCAATGGCGTCAATGGGGTTGGAGCCCCATCCAGGATCGGTGAGCGTAGAGGAGGGAGAAGGTGGGGTCGAGGCGGTGACAAAGGATTCGGAAGTAAGGGAGGTCTGTTGGGAGGACATGTTGTTTGTAGTGGAAGGTTCTATGGAGGGGAGAAGACAGAGGGGTGAAGCTTTTTATAATCTGAAAGGGCGGACTTTGCATTTTTCAGATTCTGTTCTGGGGTCCAAGAGTCTTTTTCTGCGGAGTAGCCTTTCCATCGGATAAGGAACATGCGGCGAGAAGGGGGGCCACAGTGACATAGGATCTTCTCTATTTTGTATTCCTCTTCTCCCTGGATAAGGTCAGGTGGTGGAGAAGGGAAGTTCGGGCTGTGTACACTGTTTTCGCAATAGGGTGATAGGAGAGAAGCGTGGAAGACAGGGTGAATTCTCCATGTTTTCGGAAGGCAGAGTTGGTAAGTGAGGGGAGATAAGACCTTCATGATGACAAAGGGTCCTTCTCGCTTTGGATCAAACTTTGGAGTGGGAGAGCGGCATTTCAGGTTCCTTGCTTCTAGCCATACTTTGTCTCCTTTAGCGAATGGGACGAAACCTCTGTTTCCTCAGGCAGCCATTACCTGGCGAGCAAGCTTGTGGGCGACAAGAGCTTCATTTCTTGCAGCGGTGAGTTCTTTGAGGTGGGATTCTACAGCAGGGATATGGGAATCAGATATAACAGTGGGAAGGGTGCGGGGTTCGTATCCCATCATGAGATAGAACAGAGATTGATTGGTTACTGAATGGATGCGGTGATTGTGGGCGAATTTGGCATGAGTCATGTGCTCGGACCATGAGGCCAGGTTATTTCCGCAATAGATCTGTAGATAGGTTTCAACTTCTTGATTTATGCGTTCGGTTTCGCCACCCGTTTGAGGGTGATATGCGGTGGAGAGGGCGAGGTTGTAGTTCAGGAGTTTTCCCAGTTCTTTTGCGAAGGCAGAAGCGAATTGGGGTCCATGATCGGAGATAATCTTGTCATATAGCCCAAAGTGTTTATAAACTTTGTGGAAAAAGAGCGTGGCAACGCCTTGGGCGGAGACAGTTTTCTTAGTGGGGCAGAGAATTACCCCCTTAGTAAGGCCGTGGTCAACCATGACCAAAAGGGAATCGAAGCCGGCAGAGG
The DNA here is from genome assembly GCA_038093895.1 of Boletus aff. mottiae. Taxonomy (NCBI): domain Eukaryota; kingdom Fungi; phylum Basidiomycota; class Agaricomycetes; order Boletales; family Boletaceae; genus Boletus; species Boletus aff. mottiae. The sequence continues at coordinate 8,657 of JBBPTD010001006.1, forward strand.
GGGGAAGGTCGGTGATAAGGTCACAGGAGATCTGTTGGAATGGGTGTGAGGCCGAGGAACGGATTGGAGAAGTTGAGGGGACAGTGGGATGGGTGTTCACCTTGGCTTGTTGGCAGGAGGAGCATCCTTCCACGTATTTGCGGACAAACTGTGCAAGGCCAGGCCACCAAAACTCGGCGGCGACGAGTTGTCGGGTTTTGAGATAACCAGGGTGTCCAGCAGAGGCATGGTCATGGCAGCGAGACACAATAGAGCGATGGAGAGATTCGTCGGGGGGAATGTAAGCACGACCCTGGTAGGTAAGGATGCCTTCATCAAAGGCCCAATCGGACAATTGGGAACAGAATGTGGGGGGTACAGATCCGTCAAGTGCTTGTAGAGCATTCAGAATGAGGGGATCATCCTTTGAGGAGGATGAGACCTTCCGATGCAAAGCAGTGTTGATGACACGAACAAAGAGGAGTCGGGGAGGAGTACAGTTCTGGTGTTATCAGGAGTGTCGGGATGGAGATCAGGGCGGTGAGATAGCGCGTCAGGACTGGCGAGGAGGCGGCCAGGGACGTGGATCATTTTTAGATTGAAGTCTGCAAGATCTAGAAGCCAATGTGCTTGGCATTGGTTGAGGTTCTGGGCTTGGCAGAAGTATGTAAGATTTTTGTGGTCTGTGAAGACCTGGACCGGGAAGGGGGAGCCGTGGAGGTAGTGTCACCATGCTTTGAGGGCTCGGATGATGGCCAGGAGTTCTCTGTCGTAGATGTCATAATTCCGTTCAGCGGGGGAGAACGAGGTGGAGAGATAGGAGCAGGGATGCCAATCTCCATTGACGTCAGTTTGTAAGAGAATAGCTCCTGAGGCATATTTCAATGCGTCGGTTGCAATTGCGAAGGGAGCAGAGGGATCGGGGAGGTGAAGGATTGGTTTGGAGAGGAATAGTTCTTTTAGAGTATCAAAAGACCTCTGACAAGCTTCCGTCCAGTTCCATCCCGAGTTCTTTTTGGTGAGATCAATAAGGGGGCGTGTGACGGTGGAATAATCGGGGATAAATCAGCGGTAAAAGTTGGCGAAGCTGAGGAATGAGCGAACTTCCTTTACTTTGGTTGGGGCGGGCCAGTTGGCGATTCCTTCGAGTTTAACAGGGTCCATAGCGAGTTGTCCGGGTTTAACAATCATTCCCAGGTATTCCACTTCTTTGGCAGCAAAGGAACATTTTTCGAGTTTCAGGTGAAGGTCAAGTTCCTTCATTCGTTGTAGGACTTGTTTGGTTCTTTCAGTGTGAGTGGATTCATCTGGAGAGAAGATGAGAAGGTCGTCCATGTAGATGACAAGCCATCCTTCAGAGATCATGTCCTGGAACGAGTCATTCATGAATTGTTGGAAGGTCGCAGGGGAATTCGTGAAACCAAAGAACATGACCAAGGGTTCAAAGAGTCCTTTGTGAGTGATGAATGCCCCTTTCCATTGGTGTCCATCTTTGATTCGGACATTGTTATATCCCCATCGTACATCAAACTTTGTGAAGACCTTTGCATCTTTGAGTTTGTCGACAAGGTCGGAGATTAGCGGGAGAGGATAGGCATCACGAACAGTGTGTTCATTGAGGTATCTGTAGTCCTGGCAGGGACGAAGCTTTCCGTCCTTTTTGTTAACAAAGAAGAATGGTGAGGCTTGGGGGGAATTCGAGGGTCGAATCTTTCCAGCACAGAGATTTTCTTCAAGGAAATCCTCAGTGGCTTTCTGTTCATTGGGCGATAAGGGATAGATTTTTCCAACTTTGGGTACAAAGGAGTCGTCGAGATTAATTTCATGGTCATATGGGCGAGGGGGTGGGAGATGGTCCGCAGTTTCCTTAGCGAATACTAAGGCATATTCTTTGTATTCCGGGGGAAGTGAGACAACGGGTTTTGCCTTCTCGGTGGCCATGGCAAGCTCAGTGGCAGTGGTAAGTTTCGCAATGACAGGGGAGCCTAGAGGAATGAAACGGGATCCACAGCGGATGATGCGATTGACTGTGTATGCTTCTTTTGCTCGTTGGCAAAACTGGGACTCAGTTTCATAGTTGAGGAACTCATAGAGACGTGCGTCATGTACTGCATGGACATTTAGATGTCGAGGGGGTTGGGGAGGTTTTTCGGGGGTTTTATGGGATTGTTGGTTCATGGTGCACGTTTGGTAAAGTTCTGAAGATTCGTCAGATGATTCGGGGATGGAGATGGTCTGACAGGCCCAGTCAATGGTGGGGTTGGTCTTTTGAAGCCAGGGTAGTCCTAAGATGACGTTTTCGTTTCCACAGTGCATGACGTAGAGGAGGATTTTGTGGGCAATTCCTTCGATATTAATGAACAGGGTGGTGGTGAAGCAAATAGCTCCCCTTTTGTTTGTGGATTGGTCGACGTTTCGTATGGGAATGGGTTCGGGGAGTTTCTCGGTGGGGAGTTTGTGTTTATGAACAAAGTCCCAATCAATGCAGGATATATCGGCACTGCTGTCAACCAGGGCGCAGGCGTCAACGACTTTTGAGATGTGATCTGGATCAATAAGCTGAATGGGGAGTTTCATTGCTTTCAATGAAGAGGATACAACTACAGAGGCACATGTAAGGGAAGGAGAGACTTGCGTCAAACGAGTTCTCCTTTTTAAAAATCCCAGAAGAAGTGAACCTTTCGTATGGCCACTTCTTCTTCTTTGTCATCGTCTTCGATCTCCTTTAACTTGGGGAGATCATCAACAGAGACTTTCTGGACCTTCTTCCCCTTTCGTCCAGAGGAAGGAAAGTTAGGACATTCATTGCTAAGATGTCCGCTTTTTTGGCAGCAGAAGCAAAGTCCTTTTTCAATGCATCGCTTTTGCTCTTCGGGGGTGAGCTTGGCAATGCGTACTACGTCTACGTCCATGGCATTGGGGTCTTTGGGAGTGGGGGCGGGGGTGTTGTAGGAGCAGTAGGAGTTTTGGGATCCTTCAGTACAGAGGCGAGCAACCTCCCTAGCTCTTTCAAACTGGGTATGAAAGTGGGAGGCCTTCTCGTACCATTCTTTGGTGGTGGTGGGAGGGGTATCCATGGAGTATACATGGCGCATCAGGGGTTCGGGGAGTCCAACAGAGTAGAATCCGATTAGGACGTTTTCGTCAGTGATGTTGGCGAGGGTGGCATTACTAATAAAACTGGCGGTGTAAGCGGCAAGAGTGGGGAGGTATTCTCCCTTTTTCTTGGGATGGGGATTCATACGAGTGTTGGATAGCCACGAGATGGCATTGGCAACAGTGTCCTTAAGTACAAAGGATTTCTTGAACAACTTGCAGAAGTCGGCGAAGGTTCCAAAGTGTATTGAGGTAGAGGTAACCGCTTGCTGTCTAAAAGTATTTGCCCAGACCAAGGCAGATCCTTTCGTCATGTAGGAGAGAGCAAAGGCGATTTGTTTGTCATTGGTATTGTAGACTGCTTCGTTTACTTTAAGGTAGAAACGAACAGTGTTTAGCCATTGGTTGGCGGTGTCTGGGGACCCATCAAAGGGTTCGGGGTTACCAAGGTGGAGTTCAGTGGGTTTAGTAGTCATGGGGATAAGGGGCAGTGGTGGGGGGAGGTTAAAGATTTGTCCGGTGAGGGCGATTGGTGTAGGGGAAGGGGGAGTTGGGACACGAGGAATGGAGAGGGAGGTGGAGAGTTGATGGGAAAGGTCTAAGGTGTCATCGTCCTCTTGTTGAGAGGGGAGAGCAAGGTCTGGGTCGAGGGAAGAGTCTTCGTTGTCTGACGAAGTCTCAGAGGATTCGGATGGTTCCTGAGGGGAGCGGTTTCGGGGTGGTCCCCAAAGGGACAGAGGGAGTCGAGGTCATTGGGCAATGGTGGAGCGGTACTACAGCGATGGTAGCCGCAAAGAGTAGCTTAGATCTTTTGTTACGCTTGGCCCAGGTGGGGATGAGCGTAGCCTCAAAAGACTAAGGTTCAAAGGTTCAAAAAGATAGCGTGCACTTAATGGTAGCATGAAGTCCAAGGAAGACGTTCCACAGAGGAACACAAGGGTTCAAAGGTTCAAAGGTTCAAGGTTCAGAGCGACTGGTCAAGTGCCAGAAGGAGCTTGGAACAAGAAGATAGATTCAAGGTGTTGATCGAGGAGATCTAAGCTAGAGTACAAGAGATAGGTATAGCGGGTTTATATACCTGTTTACAAGACTAGGGTAGGCATAGCTAGGGCAGGTCATAGAAGGCGATAGAACGGAGTGGAAGGTGGAGGAAGTGATTGCTGATGAAGCAAGTGAGATAAGGAGAGTAAGCGTGGGTGAGTCAGCGATAAGGAAAATATTGTCCACATAGAGAATCGAACAGGCAAGTTCGATGCGAGTACACGAAAAGCGTATAGTGAAGTAAAAAAAAAAAGAACAAGTTGTAACAGTTCACCTGGTAGGTCTGCAATGTTGATTGTAGAGGCCTGATAGCAAGTGCTGGGGGCATCTTCAGGTGCGAGTGTGGTCCTGTTGACCAAAGTCCTATAGCCTCCATCTAGGCTACTGTCAAAGTCTGGTAACTCATTCCGTTCCTATGGACTTGTCAGTCCTAATCCATACTCAACTAGTGACTAGCTGATCAGTACCTGTAGGTGATTCTCAGCCCTTCCTATCTGTTCCTCATAGTCCGAGGGATTGTACTTGTTGGGGTCATACAAGTCCGATCTTACTGTAATGTCCAGTACCAGGCCAAAGATGTTGGTGACATCAGTGGAGGGTCTGGCAGATGGACCTAAGGGTGGAGATGCTGGTGGGGGAAGGCCTGTCCTTCCTATGACTGCATACACGTAGATGTCGGAGATTTGGTAGTAAGGCACTACCAGAGTGCAGGGTCAATAGTGTAGTGTGAGCGGCCTATCAATCACCTACTTGGTTCTAGCAATCTCAATGGGTGGTGATAAAGTGGTGATGGGGGTCCCAGAGTGGTTAGCTAGACCGCAGCGGTTAGTGTAGTCTTGTTCTAATGAAACGACCAGAACCCACCTAAGGGTCTAGTGTTTGTAGTCACAAGAGTACTAGTGAGGATGTTCTGGGAAAACTCCAAGAGAACAAGACTGGAGAGTCTTATACTACTTGGTTATAGTATTTATACTACTAGTACATGTGCACAGACCATGCAGTGCTTATCTATAGCTACTATACTTGTATTACTAGGTCTAAGACTGGAGAACATGAGGCAACATGATGAAACGACCGAAGTCCTAACGAGGGTCGAGTAGTCCAATGAAGCGCTTGCTGGAGACTATACTGTTGTCAATGGAATCTATTAGGCTTGTAGGCCTCAATGGAAGGACTAGGGGAAACAACAGGAGAAATAGACTAAGGTCTATACTACTATGAGTACGACTATTTATACTAAGAGAGACCGTGCACAGACCATGCTGTGTTAGACTATAAG
>JBBPTD010001007.1:0-14048 GCA_038093895.1 Boletus aff. mottiae
TAGTATAAATACTATAACCAAGTAGTACAAGACTCTCCAGTCTTGTTCTCTTGGAGATTTCCCAGAACATCCTCACTAGTACTCTTGACTAACAAACACTAGACTCTTAAGTGAGTTCTGGTCGTTTCAAATGCTGCATTCTTGTTGTCAAGTTCCCATGCCATTGAGGCTTGCTTGTCCTCAATACTGTTCACAACAACTGCTTGGATACTCTTAGGCAAGAGTGGGTTCCCTCCACGACTGTCATGCGTCTCTGTTCCAGCTCTTAACATTCGAATGTAGGGTGATTCGGTGTGCTGGTGAGTTGATCAGCACAGTGCAGGACCATTCAACAAGTTGATGGTAGGAGGATTTGTGGGTGGGATGGATGGGGTGATGGATGTCGTGATAGGTACTGATGATGCAGGTGCATTGTTTGGTTTGGCTTTTGGGTTTGTCTGATTGACATCATTGGTGACAGTGGTTCCAAGTCGTGTCGAGGTCATTACATTGACCCATTGGAATGTAACATTGTGCTTGACAACCACGGTGTGTCGATTGGGTAAGTAGACACGATGCGCTGTGGATTCAGTGTCAAATCTGACCCAATGACCTTTTCTAGCACGCTCATCAAGTTTTGATCCAGTTTGATTAAGTATCCAGCATTTCGCTCCCTAGGTTGGTAGGTCACTCAAGTCGGGCTTTTTCCTGTACATCATCTCATAGGGTGTTTTTCCATCTAATACCCTTGTAGCTGACCTATTCTTTACCCAGGTAACATACATGAGAGTCTCCCCCATAGGTTTTTTGGTAGTTTGCTGGCATGCAGGATGGTGCACACGCACTTCACAAGCATTTGGTTCAGGCGCTTGGCAACACCATTGTGTTCTGGTGTGTCATGGGTGGTGAGTTTCCATTCTGTCCCAGCGTTCTTCAGATGATAAGTGAACTCATCAGACAGGTACTCCCCCCAATGATCAGAACGGAGTTGCTTGATGTGCGTCCCATGTTGTGTCTTTAACCAGGACTCATGCTCAATATAAGCTTGGTACATGTCTGATTTTGCTGCCATAAGGTTAACATGTGTGTAGTGTGTGTGATCATCGGTGAAGGAACAGTAATAGCTTCATTTTCCAGGAGTTTGAATAGGTGAAGGTCCCCAGACATCAGTATGTATTTTGTTGCTGAGTTTTTCTGATTGGTTGGGTTCATGGACCTTCCCAATAGATTTTTGAGTTGCTTTCCCATACTCACAAGAAGTGCACTGGTCCATTGTGCTATGACTTGGGTCCAGTGTTACACCAGTGATCATCCCTTTCGCCAGCATGTCTCAGATTGTCCTGACTCCAATATGGGACAAGCGAGCATGTAGATCTTCTATGGTGAACGAACTGCCTATCTCCTTTCATGGTCACTGCAGTTACTGTATAGTCACTCTGCATTTTGTAAAGTCTGCTTGTGACTTTCACTTGGTCTAGGAGATGCTGTTCGGCATTGAAGATCTGGCAAGATTCTTTGTCAAAGACTGCATGGCAACCCACATCTGTAAGACAGCTGATCAACACAAGTGTTACTTGCATGCTCAGCACATACAAGACATCCTTCAAGAGGATCCATGACCGAGTGTCCCTGTCGGTAGGAAGATGGGTAGGTCTCCCTTTCCAATCACATTGAACGTTCCATTGTCCACTCCTCTGATTGGTTTAGGTGGAATAGATATGAAGTTGAGGAATCATTCACAACAAGGAGATAGATGTTGTGAGGTGCCACTGTTGTACAGTTCTGGGGTTCTCTCACTTTGTACCAGGAGGGCATTGACACCATCCTTGGCATTGGTTTGCGGTTCAGGTTCAGACATGGTGAGCCAGCAGCTCTCAGGTTCATTGGTTGTAGTTGTGTTTGTGGAGGCTGATGATTTGCCTTTGCCTGTGTCATCTTTAGATTTCTTCCTGCTTGACTTCCAACCCTTCAGAGCCTGGCCAACTTTTCTGCCTTCTTTCTCCTAGCAGTCTCAGTCTTTGTGGCCTGGCCAGCTGCAGTTGTGGCAATCGCTGTTGAATTTCCTTCCCTTCCATTTGTCTTTCTTGGACAATATGTCTGCTCTGAAAGCTGCATCCTCATTCATTGAAGTTTTCTTTCCCTTCCCACCATCTTGTAAAGTGAGTCTCTCATATTCTTCCAACACAATGTCTATTAAGTCATCTGGTGTGATGGTTTTGCTTTGTAGCCACATTGTAGAAGAGAGAGCTGCTAGGCTGGGATTATATGAATGTGGGAGTGATGCATATACAATATTGAAGAGGTCTTCATCTGAGACCACTCATCCAATGGAGGCTAATTCCTCACGTAGTGCTATGATTCTGTCTATATGTACACATGTATCCCCTCCTTCTTTCAGTTTGAGTTCTCCTAACTGACAATACATTTCAGCACCAACCACAAGGGATTGTTTTTCAAAGAGGGAACAAAGGGTTGTGAAATACTCGTGGCCAGAGCTTTTGCCTATGAGGCGGATTAGGAAGGGTGTTCATGATCAATATCACACTTTCATGTCTTTCTTGATCCAGATTATGAGATTCTTTTCATAATCTGCAACCAGCTTGATCTCATCAGAAGTTGTCACTGGGTCAATGGGCTTTTTCTTGCTGCTGTCAAGGTACCCTTTGAGTCCTCAACTACCTGTGGCAAGTTGGAGACAAACCTTCCAGGTGATCCAATCTTTGCCGGATGCATCAAGCTTAGGTAGCTTGATCTCCTCAGATATAGTACTGGTCATTTTGATGAATGTATGTGGTATTGACATGAATGTATGTACATGATCTGTTACAGCACCAATTTAGGGCTCATAACCTGTAGAAGTATACTACAAAGTGTAAGTAACAATATGGAATATAAATAGGCTGATCTCATCTCAGTATGAGATGGAGTCCATGACTGAGGATGAGACACGCCGATACAAAAGTTATCTACCCAACATTACATAATACAGAGATACCCATGTCTGTTTGAATGTGGTCCATAGAGAAAGAATAAAATACAACAGTTCTCTTTCCTTTCCTTTACTCTTAGTTATTTTCTGTGTTTTACAGTCATCACATATGGAGAAGGGAGGGCAGTAGTTGCATTGTCTACATCTACTACAGGCATATGTAAATTATATACAATCTGAGGTGAAAAAATGCACATGTCAGTGCCTGCTAGAGATGGACAAAGGAAGAGAGGGACTTGCCACTGGGCACTGTCATCAAAGAACTGCACAATATAGTAATCCACCTCCATCTCCTTGCCAAGACTGACAGTATCATCATCCTCTGAATTAGAGAAAATCTTAATAATTCTAGCTTCATGTGTTCTATAAGAGAGGGCATGGAGGGGCCAGTGTGGTTGGGGGGGATGGTTCTAGTGCTGAAGGCACCATCCTCATTGAAAGTGAAATGCTGCCACACATTGACATGGTGGCAGTGTTTGACAATGGGCTTGAGGGTGTGAACAACCTGAGTGGTGGGGGTCTCCCCAATTCGACAAGTGAGGGAGATGGCCTCTTGGGCCTGAGGGAAGGTGGGGGGCCATAGTAGGTGGCACTGGTAGTGTGCACAAGGGTGTGGGAGTCCTGAGCTGGCTCAGTAAAGTCGGTGGAGGCCAGGCTGAATACCATGGGCTCCTGAAGCATGTTGGCAAAAGCGAACAAGGTAGAGGATGATTCAGCAGTGGTGGCCACATGATCCTTGTGCTTCTTCTCCCCTTCTTCAGAGTGCTTGCCCTAGCGATGCTTCTTCCCCTTGTCCTTCTTGTCCTCATCCTTCTCCTTTTTATTGGAGGAGGACTCCTGTTGTTTCATAAACTGGGGGTCACTCTACTGGCGACAGACATTGAAGACCTTGTTTGCCTGTGCATGAGGTGGTGGGCAGCAAGTGAGATAGTGCTGCCAAGCAGTGGTGAGGACGTTCTCCAGTTCTACCATGGTCAAGATTTTGGTCTTGGTGGGGTTGGCATCAATGGCAGCATTAAGCTGCTGGTGGAGGGTCTTCATATACTTGGGGAGCTTGGCAATGGTGATGAGGGCCTTGAGGTTATCAGGGACCTTGTGCTGGAGCTGTTCCAGCTGTGCAAAGCTGGCATTCAGCTTTGAGAAAGCAGGGCCAGGATGATTGTTATCAGAGAAGGTGATTCCAAGTATGATCTTCCACTCAGTATAAGTGGAAGCGAGGGAGGCAGTCTTGTACTTTGTTTTGATGGTGTCCTATAGGTCCTTGGCAGTGGTATGGGCAGAGAAGTTGCCAGAGATGGAGTTGTCAATACAAAGACAGATAGAGCCAAGGGCTCGGTCATCATTCTCATCCCACTTGTCCTGGGCTTCTTCTTCTGCAGTGGTAAGGGTGGTACCAGCCGTGATGGGGCATGCCTTGTGGTACATCTTCTGCCATACTCTGATGGTGTGAAGATATATCTCCATGCCCTGGGCCTAGTGTTTGTAGTAAACACCATTAAGCTTTGAGATGATGGAGAGGGTAGATGACATGTTGGTAGTAGGTTCTGAAAAGATGACATGTCAGTTTGAACCAATAAAGGGAGCAAGAAGAATGTTTACATCACTGAACAGTTAGAGCTTCCAGAATGTAGGGTCATAGTGACCCCCTACATCCAGAGTCTGATGGCTGCTGCTCTTGAGCATTGCCACATCAAGGAGTATCCAGCATTTCCACTCAGGATGGCCTATGTCCAAGAGTTTCATCTATCAGCAAATAATAAGTGGTAAACTACATCATCAGAGCTGCAGGGCTCATAATCTGTTGTAATAGCTGGTAGCTAGCATTGCCACATGGACTACCTGGGAATCTACTCTAGGGGTACTTACCTTGGAGGCTGGGGAGTTCTCAGAGATGATAGTGGTTGCTGGTCAAGAGAGATATATTATATTCAGACTCAGAAAAGTTTTATATACACTTTGTAATGCTTACTTAATATAAGGTCACATGACTATAAGTACATGTCCTTTCAATATTGTTGTCCTTGAAGCACACTAGGGAACAAGCAGTCAAGCAGCACCTTGAAAGAAACTACCTCAGTCTCTAGTGTTACAATTATTGAGAGGTATATGTGCATGTCAATCATATTTGCTTACACTCACACACTTTATATAGAGGTATCCCTTCGAAAGAGAATTCTAGTGTGATGGGAGTGTGGTGGTTGCATAAGGTACAGTTGCGAACAAGCAGGTATACACTGAGTGGACACATGGCCTGTACTTTGAATTGGAGTTGGGAACTATCTGTACATTTTTGAGATCACAATTGGAAAACTGCCTAAGGGAAAAGGAGGCCAATAAGGTCTGATGCCATAAGTACTGATGCAAGCTAATTCTATTTGGGCAGACAACAGGGTGGACAGTGAACATATGTCAGTATCAGATTTAAAGGTTCTGCCTACAGAGTAACATATGCATCAGCAAACTAGGGTATGATTGCACAGTGCTGTATAGTGCTATACAGTGATATAGTATGGTACAGTGGTACAATTAGATCCCCACTGTATAGTGACATAAAGTATGGCTAAAAGTGATTTTCTTTGCTTAATAAGCAATATTTGTTGTGCCTGTAAAGACTGTACTCGCACTGTACTCACTATACCCAACTGTACCCACTGTACCACTGTGGTAAAATCACTGTTTTGCTGATGTGTCAGAAATCAATACACAGCTTTGACAATAGATGGCCTCTGAAAGTGGGCTGATACATCTATAGGAACAGGTACACCACAGAGAGTACAGTGAAGTAACCTGTCAGATTAATAGGTACCATGTATAGAGTACAAAGTTTTCACCAGTTGCTTCACAGATAATTTAGAAAGGTGTAGTATTCATGGTGGTAATTACAATGACAGTGTGATAATATCATATTTCAAGGTGGCTGTCTACCCTGTTGCCTGTGTCAGCCAAAAGAAAAAAATGAGGTGAATATAAATATAGACTGCAGACTGTGGCTATGGTGGCATTGCAAAGGGACACAAATTGTTACGCTTGGCCCGGGTGGGGACGAGCGTAGCCTCGAAAGACTAAGGTTCAAAGGTTCAAAGAGATAGCATGCACTTAATGGTAGTACGAAGTCCAAGGAAGACGTTCCACAGAGGAACACAAGGGTTTCAAGGTTCAGAGGTTCAAAGCGACTGGTCGAATGCCAGAAGGAGCTTAAGGACAAAGAAGTGGATTCAAGGTGTTAATCGAGGAGATCTAAGCTAGAGTACATGAGATAGGTAAAGTGGGTTTATATACCTGGTTACAAGACTTAGGGCAGGCATGACTAGGGCGGGTCATAGAACGCGATAGAACAGAGTGGAAGATGGAGGAAGTGATCACTGATGAAGCAAGTGAGATAAGAAGAGTAAGCGTGGGTGAGTCAGCGATAAGGAAAATAGTATCCACATAGAGGATTGAACAGGCAAGTTCGATGTAAGTACAAGACAAGTGTAAGAAGAAGTGAAAAGAAAGAGCAAGTTGTAACACAAATGGGGAAAATATTTGTGATGACATTGGATGACCTTATGATTGGGGTGAATCATAGAAGAAGGGTAAGAGAGCCTGGACAGCACCCACCAAGTCCCGCATTTATCTTGATGGCAGTTCACAAGCTCCCTCTAGAGCTTGAACAAATAATTTTCTTGCTTGTTCCACACAAATCTGTGTATATTTGTTTGTTGGTGGCAAAATTTGTCCAACAGTGGTGCATCAGTTTTTGGGTCAGAATATGACAGAGAATGTACCTAATGAGTAGATCACAGGCTAGAGTGAAACCTCTACTGGGTGGTGTGCCTGACGAATGAGAGCTGGGCACAAAAGTTCTTGTCATCCATAGAGCATCACCCTGAGTGTGCTCAGTTCGTCATTGAGGCTCTGTGCCTCAATGCTTCTATTAAACTGGAGATGGGAGCATCTATACTGAAATTGAGTGCTGGGCTGAGGTTTCTCAACTTGCATTTTCCTTGTCATTACTTTGGGACTGAAAATCCTATTCTCGACCTGCTCAGTGAACTCTTTCATCTTGAAGCTCTCTATATGGATCTTTCGTCAATCTTCAATCACAAGGATATCTACTTACCAAATGTCTTCGTTTTTCATCAAGTGATGCATCTTCACCTATCTAACACCTGGGCCACTTGGAATACTGTAGTCAGCTAAATTGGTCTCCAAAAGCTTGAGCAGATCACACACCTGTCACTTTACCTCTTGACTGTTTGCACACTGCTGGCTCTCTTGAGGCAGATTCTGGACTGTGACAATCTCATAGCCCTGGTCCTTTGGAAAAGACCATTTGTTTCCTATGGTGCTGTGTGCTGCTTCCTTGCTGAATCTGGGCTTGAGGACAAGCGTGTCATTGTTGTGGATGCAGACTACTTTCAGCACCATATGCTTGATGATAACTTCTGGGGATATGCCAAGTGTCTTATTAAACAATGTGAGCTTGGGGAAGGTAAGTATTAATTCATGCTTGATAGCCCATGACACCCTGTTTGATCGTCCACTTTAGCTACTCTATTTAATAAAGAGAGTGACTGGATTGTGCCATACATTGCAATGCCAGCTGATGGCAAGTTCCATTCAGTTGTTGAGTGGGAGGTAAAGACTGAGGTGGACTCCAGTCACTTGAGGGAGCAGTCTGTGGAATCAAACGAGAGTGAGTCAGATGGTGAGTCTCACACAGAATCAGATGAGAGTGGCAATAAGGCTGGGGATGAATCAACTTAGGGGAAAGTCATGTGACAACAGGGATGTGTACTTGTAATACAAGTGATATTTGTATGCCATATTGTGGATATATTGGGCTCTGTGTTCAATGCAAGTAAGCCTCCATGCATGCAATAGGCTTTACCTACATTACTTATGTTTATACTCTTTGTCTGAAAGATATTAGCATTGATGCTTGTCCCAGCCATGGGAACAAACCCTGCCCTTCACATCAGAACCACCACTAACTAGGCTCCCTGCCATTGCATATGCATTGTCAGCATGCACTACAATATATCTTCTGGGCCTTCTCATTTTGTGTATTGCTCACTGTTGTATTAATGAATGGTCATTTTAGGTGTGGAGCTGATACATGCCAGCATTCCTTCAACAGCAGCCAGTGTGTCTCTTTGCATCAGTTGTCATGTCTACATTATGAGGCATACACCAGACCACCTCAGGAGAAGCGGGGCCTGCCCAAATCCTCTGAGCGACTATCATCCAAGAAAGCACGCAAGGAGGATAAGAATTCCCTCACAGTTCAGCTGAGCAGTCATACAACCCCATCCAACATGGAGACTTCATTGCTCTCACATCCCCCTACTGAGTCCAGCACTATGGCTATAGAGTGCTCAAACACTGATCAAGGCATAGGCTTGGCATTGCATTCTCAACAACACCCTGTTTCAACTGACAGTCCAGATGCCACATCTCCTCACCATCCTGTTCGGACCCACCATTTACCTGCTTGCTTTAGAGATGCACTGCCAGAACCTCCACTTCCTCTTTCTGTACAACCTCCTCCCATGCCACTTATTTCTTGTGTCATATTACATGTCTTTGACTCTTTTCACATGGCCTTCAATACATTTGGCATAGCTTGGGAATACTGGCACTGTCCAACATATGATCCCAATGCTTTTCTAATTCTTGAGGAACTGTCCAACAAAAACTCAGACATTAATACCAATGAGGCTCTGGAGGCCCCAGGCAGCCCTCCACTCCCTCCATGGCCATGGGAATCAATGTCTGTCTGGAGATTAATGAGCTGGATGGTATCTGGAAGCAGGCAGAAATCAGCAGCTGAAGTGACCTGCCTTGTCAGATCTGTTTTAACAGCTGAGGACTTTGCATCTGAGGAGCTAATAGGTTTCAATGCCAATATGGAGTTGAGGTGCTTGGATGGCTTGGAAAAGGAACTTGATCCTGAAAATCCCTTTTGCAAGAATGGTTGGACAGAAACTTCTATCTCTATTATGATGCCAATACATGAATGCAATCCAGAAGGGAATGGGCAAGACTTTGCTGTCCCTGGTTTTTTCCATCACAATTTGATGGCTGTTGTGCATACTGCCTTGTCAGTCCCTTCATTGAGGTGGTTTCACTTGGTTCCTTTCAAATGGATATGGAAATCCCTATCAAGTGGCAAAGAAGAATATATTATACTTCAGACACATGGATTAAGGCTCATGACGACCTTCAGAAACAGTGTCGTACAGATGGCTGTACTCTGGAGTGGGTTATCACTGACCTCATGTTCTCCTCAGATTCAACTCATCTGACTCAGTTCAGCCATGCATCAGCATGGCCCATCTACATGTCCTTTGGCAACCTGTCGAAGTACATACCTCCAAGCTCATGCAAATATGTCCAACTCATGCCTTCTTGTGGCTCTCATTCCAAAGGTAAGTGCTGCTCCGAAAGTGTGCATCTTACAACACTGAAGTTCACAATCCAGCAGCTTCTGCATTCCATCAAAGGTTTTATCTCTCAACTGACAAACAAGAAGAATCTGAGTGATATCCTATCACATTGCAAGTGCAAACACATACAGGCCATTTGGAAGATCTTATTGGACAACGAGTTTTTGAAAACCTACAAGAATGATATTGTGATTAAATGTCATGACGGTGTGTATTGCTGTGTGTTCTCTTGTACTGTATATTTACCTATTCTGCTGACTACCCAGAGAAGTATTTTTGTTTCTCTGCATCCATCCCAACTCACTAACATTGCTTGATAGAGTGCTCCTGGCCACTATCTGTGATAAAGGCATTTGCCCATATCCCACTTGGCTCATACTGAAAAGCGAGTTTGCACAACTTGGACTCCTGTCCAACATGTCTGTGAGGGTGGCCACGATTCAGCAATATTTCCATAACTGCATCACAGCAGCCTGCGATGCCATCTATAAGTGGGGGGCTTCTATCAAAGGTACAATGCCAGAACATTACCTTAAGGCTTTTTCACTGGTACCAACTTTGGTAAGTGAAGTTTGACACACCTGTCATCTAATGATACTGAGAGACACCCCAAGAACACATTAGCCAAACTTCTGGCACCCCTTGGATGTAATGTATTCCAGATGCTCACAGTCAACCTCATGCATAAGGTCAAACTGGGGGTTTTCATATTAGTCTGTGATATCTCCTGCATTTGATTTATACCATCAACTGTGAGGCTATTGAAGTCCTCAATACCCGGTGAGTCATAGTATATATTATTCAAGACTTCTCATTGAATGCCAAATGGTGAACATCACAGGTACTATGAAATACTGTCATTTGACTTCAAATCCATTCAATGGTTTCCTCCTGATGTCTCTGGAATGTGATGGTGAGCCACATGGCATTTTGAGAATGTACTGCAGGTAAGTGGTTGTTATACTGATTAATCCAGCCAGCTTAAGACACCTTGTCACTTTAGTGCACTGTCCTGGTCTTTGAGGGCCTCTTTCCACATGAACATGATGATGTCGTGTGAGTTTTGTTGTTCTGGCTGGCACAGTGGCACGCTCTTGCCAAGCTTTGGATGCACACAGAATTCTCGGTTGCCTGCCTGAAGCAAGCCACCAAACTCTTGGGCCAGCAATTGCACAGGTTTAAAGAATATATCTGTTCAGCTTTCCAGACCACTGAATCACCTTCAGAGACTGCAGCACGTTGGAGATGAGCTGAAGCCAAAGTGAAAGTGCAAAATGACGATGCATCCAAGGCACCCCATGCTGGTGCAAGCGGTGCAGCACATCCAAAGACATTTAACATATCAACATACAAGATCCATGCACTCAGTCACTATGTCAACACAATTAGGACATTGGAAACCACCAATTCATACACCACTCAGATTGTAAGTTCAGCTGCTATATTATCAAGAGCCTCAGTCCTGACATTGAACCCTTTTTCAAGGGAGAACTCGCACACTGGCAGTTGAAGAGATTTTTACCAGAGCACAAACAAGCAGGATACATGCAGGCAACTCATCAAGCAAGAAAGACGGTTGACATATGCACACCATGAGATTGACCCTGATGGAACTTACTTTCAGGAAGCTGGGCTTGAAGAATGTGAGCTGGCAAATCTATCAGAATGGTACTACCTGGGTCATGACACCTGACACACCATCAATTTACATCAGTTCCTGATGGATCACACTGGTGACCCTGCAGTTCAAGTGAGTACCTTACCTGTCAGCCACAGATTTTTCACAAACCTGACAATCACTAGGACTTCATTTCCAAGCTCAAAAACCACCTTCTTGCCTGTCTGTGCAACCTTGATTATGACGGTGACGAACATACATTCACTCCAGATGAGCAAAACACTGTTCACTTCATCAATGCTCTCAACTGTATATCTATGCCCAGGCACCTGCAGATCCACTTTACTACTTATGATATATGACGGGCATATGATACACTACACCCTGGTCATGGTGGCATTGTGATTCTGCACTCCTGTGAGGATGGTCCTGATGCTCACCCTTTCTGGTATGCACAGGTATTGGCTGCTTTCGTGTTCAGTGTTCATCACAATAGGTGGAAGCACACTAAAGATGTGCTTTGGATTCACTGGATGGGAGTAATCCCTGGCCACCACTGGAGCATTCAGAAGGTGTAGCTTCTGAAGATAGGATTTGTTTCTGAGTCACCAGGAGCATTTGGTTTCAGTGACCCAGTGCTTGTCATCCAAGCTTGTCATCTTATCCCTGCATTCGCTGAACACCAAACAGACTTGCTTCTTCACCATGGGCACTCGGCTGGTCGTGCAAACAATGAAGTCAACAACTGGATTGCATACTATGTCAACATGTAAGCGTCTTCCTATAAATGTTCTTTTTCTTACCTAAATCCATCTAGATTTGCTGATCGGGACATGTATGTGCAGTTTGCTCTTTGTGGTGTCAGGCATGATGTTCAAAACCCTCCCTTAACTCGGTGGCCTACAAATGAGTCTGCAGAAGATTTGAGTGTCAAAGAACAGTTTCAGGACAACAATGAGGAGATCTCGAGCAGTGAAGAACTTGAATTGGCAGAGGGTTGGGACCCTTCTTCCAGTGTGGTCAATGAAATGGAGGATGACAATACTGACAATGAAGGAGAGATTTCAGACAGTATTGAGGGTGACTCAGAGGTTTCATATGACAGTGATGTGGGTTTTTTCCTTCTAAAATCACTTGAATACCATCTACTAGTATGCTGTCCATGTTGTGCTGATCTGCCTTCTGAATCTCCGCTGTCATGGTGCTTCATACCACCATGTGAATCTGGGCCATGCTGGCCACCTTCATTTCCTTACTCTTTCAGTCACTGAAGCCATTCATCCATGGCATTCACATCCTCTTCTCCCCACAGTTTACATGAGTCAAGGATTATATTTCACAAGAGCAACAAGGCTGCCAAATGCCTAAGCAATTTTGGGACTCAATGAGACATACCCACCATACCCACCTGTCAATTGGAGTCAGGATCACCCAGTAGGTTTATCATACTGCTATGTAGTACTTTCTATTGCTACTATAATACTCCTCGTCACTCCCAAGCCCTTACTACTTTTGCGCATCCTTACTTCAAAATGTGAATGTTATTTAGGGCTGGTGTTTCTGCCATGACCTGTATAAGCCTTTGCAGGTTCTCTCTAAGATTGTAATAGGTATGCCAAACAGTGAACAGATTTGGTTTTTATTTGATGAGCCTGCTGCTCATTGGATAAACATACATGTCATGCACAATGGAATGCAAACTAATACATTTTGTAGACAAAATGAGTGTGCTGTTACGACTTACTCTTTTCTTTCCCTCCATCTCGTACTCTTCTACTTGTACTCATAATGGACTTGCCAGTTTGACTCCTCACCTTGGACATTATTCCTTTATCACTGACTCATCCATACTTACACTTCTTACTCCTTATCTTACTTGCTTCGTCAGTGATCACTTCCCCCTTGTTCCATTCTGTTCTACTGCTTTCTATGACCTGTCCTAGTTATGCCTGCCCTTAGTCTTGTAACCAGTTATATAAACCCACAATACCCACCTCTTGTACCTTAGTTTAGATCTCCTCGGACTACCTCGAATCTACTCTGCTTATCCCAAGCTCCTTCTGGCCTTTGTCCAGTCGCTCTGAACCTTTGAACCTTTGAACCCTTGAACCTTCGTGTTCCCTACTGAGGAACTTCTTCCCTGGACTAGGTGCTACCATTAAGTGCATGCTTTGCTCATAGAAACCTTTGACCCACTCATCCGAGGCTATGCTCATTCCTACCTGGACCAAGGGTAACATGTGCCTTGCGCTCGTCCAATCTCTTTGTATGAAAATTGTAACTAGATTATAATCCTTTGGCAATTTATGTCACCAGGTGTGAATGTACCACAGATTGTAGAGCTACTGGGATAATGTGTGGGTAGGCAAAGGCATTATATTTATATATATTCCTTGTGCCATTCATCTATTTGCTGTATCAATGAACATTTGTTGTCAGGGAGTAGCATGGACCATGAGTTTCAGTGACGTGTGGCACTGCACTGCACATGGCGGAATAGTTAAGTTCCTGCATCCCTGGAGGCTGGAGCCTTAAAGGCTGGGTGGGTCAAGGCAATGCTGGTCAGTTCATTGAGCTTTTTTTCCCTACTGATTTGACAATTTCAGGGACATTTCTCTTGTGCAGATGGCCTGGATTGATGAGCTTGACACATATCTACAAAGACCTACAGAACACATCAGGAATTTAGACACTTACTTTTTCCACCTTTTTGAACTTGTATATACTTTCTATTAACAAAGTGTGCAGTACTCCATTTGTCTCTACTATAAGGACAGTAGGTGCCACAAGCATAATGCAAGTGACAAGAGAAAGGTATGTGCCTAGTGGGAGGTACTCACTAGGTCTGAGGATAGAGGTTGCTAGCTTGAGGAGCGGAGGAGTTTATAGAAGCAAAAAAAGAGATACTTATATAAGAGAGAGTATAAGAACTGAGGAGAGCGATACAGAGTGAGCTCTCCTCTTTATAGTGAACAGGTATTGTTTGTACCTGTATGTCTCTACTCTAGGGTAGGTAAAGATAAGAGATAGG
>JBBPTD010001008.1:0-14039 GCA_038093895.1 Boletus aff. mottiae
CCTCCCTAGAGACGTCGGGTTTCGAGGTGGTGAACCAGCCCATCGTGGTCGAAGGTCAAAACTTTATGGAGCAGTGCAGTCACACGCCCATCTGAACATGATCACCGTCACTGGCGGCGTGTAACACATCTCAATGGCCTCACCGTCGCCGGTCCATCTCCACCCGCTCTCCCCAGACGAGCTCACGCCAACCTCGAGAGGTCGTCGTTCGCGCGTACCCACCCAGGACGCCCTTGGTGCGGATTCAAAATCACAAACAACCCATTTCACGCTCAAAGCCCAGCTCGACGGCACCAGCAACAGCGCCAACACATACGCGAACAACGCCACCCACTATACACGACCCAACCGCGACGGCGGTGATTATGTCTTGCCTCGAAAGCCCTCCACCGCGTCCCTCTCGACGCACTTGCAGAGATCTCCACGCCATGCACCAACCCCGCCCCCTCGGTTCGTCGTCGCACCGCCGTATGACATCAATTATCTCGTCCCACCCAGCCCGACAGCATCTGCAGCGCGGATACGACGCTCTTCGGAAGTGCACTCACCCGCCGCGGTACAAGTCCTCGCGCACAAATGGCACGAGTACTCGGACGAAGCGATTCAGTCTGCGATCGCGCGACTGAGCGACGTCGAGTCCCCGTCCGACGCAGATCCGCATCCCTACCACACCGCTCTCCGCATCCTGTCGTCTGCCCTGCACAATTTATCGCGTGCGAGACTCGAACTTGAGGAAGATCGGAGATTGTTGGAGGAGAAACAAAAGGCCGGGAAACAACGTGCCGAGACATTGTTACAGGAACTCTTGCCGTCGGAACAAGAGGTCGCACGACGGGTCATACAGTCCGTCTTTACGGATGACGATGAACGCCGACATCACGTCGAGCGTCAGGAGAGTCTTTCGGTACGTGTGACATGTCGTCGTCTTTGGCGTTGTTGACGCTGTTTTTATTGGTAGTCTTTGAAGACATCACTCACAGAAGCACTCGAGGACCGAGTGCCGTTGAGTCAGAGCGTGTCAATAGGCGAGAGCGTCACGTCGTCGACATCAACGGTCTTGCCATCTTCGACTCACACGACGCGTGTTGAATCACAGCCTGGGAATGTCATCACTGATGATGTCCCTTCGGGCTCGACGGCCCCCAAGGAAGCACCGTTGCCATCACACCGCGACACTCCCGCTGATGATACCCACGATATCCACACACATCTCCCCAGACAGGATAGAGCCTCAATCGGTGAATGGGTAGGGACTTGGCTACACAGAGGCAAGTCCAAACAACCCCGCGGTCTGTCCACCATGGCCATCAAAGAAGAAGCGACCAGCAAAGAATCATCACGTGATTCATCACCCCACCCCAACCTCGAAGTCGCTCCAGGTGGTTCTCAACGTGCCCCTCGCCGAAAGCCCACCAAAAGCGTCTTTGAGACGCTCGGCATTTCAATATTGAACCCTGCCGCTTCAGCCCCAGGTCCTGCTAAGCAGCGCAAACCGTTCAAGAGAGCGTCGGCGCCGTCCTTGGCACCGCCCGCGCATGATGGACTCCCATCTGTGACATCGTCGCCCGTTCTCGCGAGTACGTTACCATTGCCGGCCCCCTCGGCTCCTCAGTTGGCGACCTCCCCGGACCCGTCCGACACAAGAACGGAAACATCCACGATGCAGTCCCCAACGCTCGCGGACGACAAGCGTCTCCCTCAGGGTTCTTCGTTGCGCGCCATCGCGCACGCAACACGCGTCATGACCTCTGACCCTGGTAGTATCCTCGTCGACCAAGGCCGAGACGCCGGTCCGCTCATCCGCCGACTTGCTCTCGACCTCGTCCAAACCGCGCGCGACGAACACATTCTCTTTCGTGAACCGTCGAAACAGAGGGAACGCAAAGAACGGAAAGAGGCGCGGACGGAGGGGGGTCATCAGGTCGTTGCCCGGGCGACGCTGAGTCCCGTCGAAGGTGTTGCTGCCGCCGAGTCCCTGTCGCGCGCGTTGCATGCGCAGGGCCAGGTTGTGCGCAAGTCACGATCTCGCACGGGCGGGCTCATCACGGCTTCACTGACAACACCCATCCTTAACGCGTTGATGCCACAACCACAACGGAAGCAGACGGGCGGACTCGAAGGCGTTCCGAGAACCAACGCAGACGCTACTGCGATTCCTCCTCAGCCTGTCGCCAACAAGCCCAGCTCTGTCCCACTCGAGTCGATCATCCCGGCCATGTCCAAGCCCCCGACGCAGTATCTCTCGCGTAAATACACGCCGCTGACAGCCCCCGACTTTCGTTTCACGATTCCGCTTCCGAACGCGGCATCACGATTTACTGTCTATCACGACGATGAGAGCAAACAGCCGCTCACGGATCGATATGGGTTTATTTACGACGTGTCGCAATATGACGTATTGTTGCTCATGAGGGCCAAGGAATGTGGAAATACGGCGCCTGCTTGTCTTACTGGAGTCAGAATTGCCGATCGAAAGGAGAGTAATTCGTGGTCGGATGAGGAAGCGGACGTGTCCAAAGGCGTTATCCATGTGACCAAGGGACCCTGCGAGTGTGATGGACGGGGTTCGTCGCCTATCGTCGGTACGCCAGACGAGGCGAGTGGCAAGTCTATCGTGTCGTCGTCACCTGCAGAAAACGGCGGAGCGTCATCTCAAAGATCGCATGGTTCCTCTCCTGGACCGTCTCGTAGCAAGCCCCGCCGGTCTACGTTGGTCTCTTTTCCCGACGGTCCCTCACAAGATCCTGCCTCTGTACTTGCAGTCACGGCGAACACGCCACACCACGTCTGCGCCAACACGATCCGGGTCTTGCTGGAAGACTTGACCAAGATTCATGACGAACGGCAGGCGGCGACGCGCAAAGACTGGGACGGTTTTGTGAAACAACGCAGTCGTGTCAAGGTCGGTGCCAAATCGGCGCTGCTCATAGCGACGACGACGACGACGACTATCAGCGGCGCCGCGGTGTTCCTCGGGCTCGGAACGACAGACGAGGAGGAAGAGCTCGCGCATACAGAAGGCCTGATTGGCTTTGCCCAGCTCGGTCTCTCCTCGAACCGTGACGAACGCACCCAATTCGACAAGCTAATTCGTGGGGGTATTCCCCTCGTGTACCGCTCCAAACTTTGGCTCGAATGCAGCGGGGGACTCGAGATGCGCGAGCCGGGCTTGTTTGGGGATTTGTTGGTTCAGGCCGGCGAGGATGCTGGTCATACGTTGGTGCGGAACGAGATTGAAAAGGACGTTGGGCGGACGATGCCGTTGAATATTTTCTTTGGGGGGGATGGCGCGGGGGTGGTCAAGCTTCGTCGGGTGTTGACGGCGTACAGTCGGTAAGCTGCGTCGTCTTGTTCGCTGTCGCCGTTTCCCCTTGCTCACGCTCACCGCACAATCCTCCCCATTGACACAGGCGGAACCCAGCCGTGGGGTACTGTCAGGGCATGAACCTCGTCACCTCGACGCTCCTCCTGGTCCACGCCGACGAAGAAGAGGCATTCTGGGTCCTCTCGGCCATCATCGAGCGCATCCTGCCCGACGACTTTTTTTCGCCGTCGCTCCTCCCTTCGCGTGCGTGCCCGCTAGTGCTATTGGACTATGTACAGGAGCTGTTGCCCAAGCTACACACGCACCTCATCGAACTGGGCGTGGACCTGGCTGCGATCTGTTTTTCGTGGTTCTTGTCCTTGTTTACGGATTGTCTGCCGATCGAGGTGGGTCTCTTCCGTTCCATGCGGTATGACACGATATGCTTATGCGGACGCGCATACAGACGCTTTTCCGAGTCTGGGACGTCTTTCTCGTCGACGGGCTCGACGTCCTCTTTCGCATCGCCCTAGGGATTCTCAAAGGCAACGAACAAGAACTCGTGCAATGTGAATCGATTCCTGCGGTCTATGTCGCGTTGGAGAACTTGCCGACACGGATGTGGCAGCCGGATAAGCTGTTGCAGGTGTGTGTGTTGTTATTACGTGTCGTGTGTTCAACGTTGATTTGATGACGCGTTAAATGGCGTGTAGATGGAGCTCGAGTTGAGGGCGACGATGACGCATGGCGAGTTGGTGCGACGGTGCAAGGTGCATGTGGAGAGGCTGCAACAGCTCGTGCCGGGGTCGTAACCCATCCTTGAACGTTGAACGTTTGAACGCTGGGACCCACTGCGTACCATGTTCGTCAGAGAATGGACTGACTTTCATTCCTTTTTTTGTGTTCTTTTTTCTTGACTCGTTCTCCTCTCATTCACCATTGCCCACGTATTGATAGAGCAGATAAACTACACGTAGATTTTTTTTTTTTCACCCATCTCTCATGCTCTTCCTATAACCCGCCGGCCATCAGCGATTCGTGTATTTTTTTTGTCATTGACAAAAAGGACATACCCCATAGTACTGTATGATTAGCACTCGTAGACATGGAGCGATACATTTCGACGAAGTAGAAAAGTCGTTGGTAAATCTCATTGTGTACACAAGTGGCATGTCACGTATGTACATTGAAACCGATTCCTGATTTACCAGATGCAAGGTACGAGTCTCGCAGGCACCTTGTGCATGTATGTGCGATACTCTTCCTTGACCGCGTCGTCTCGCAGAATAGCTTCTTCCTGTCGCATAGAAACCATGAGCTATGATAACGCGACATCCAAGGACAGGGAACAAGTACCTCGATGGGGATCTTGACCGCATACACGGTTGCGGTGGCAACGACCACGACCAGCGGTGCAGAGGACCAAAACATGACCGTCCAGAGGCCCGAATATATCAATGACAGTCTACCCAAACGTCATTCAACCAACGAGGAAAACAATGTACAAAAAAACACGCACGCGTACAGAGGATGACGGACCCAGGCAAACGGCCCCGTCTGAACGATCCTCGATTTCTCGCGACGCTATACACGTTCGTGCGGTCAATTGACATCCATCAACAACGCCCAAAATACAGGCTTGACGCGGAGAAAAACGGCAATACGTACTCCGATGATATGGAACTGGTCATCGAGATGCTTAAACACGTCGTCCGACAGGTTCCGCAAGGCGAAGATCAGCACGCACGCGAGCACCCTCGCCGCGTTCTTGTGGAGCCCCTCCAACGCCACGCCATACACCGTGTCGGGCAATGCAAGCGAGTTCATCCACTGGGGCTGCTCGAGTCCGGCAGCCACGACGGATCCGATGTAGACCGTGGGGACGAAAAAGTAAGTGAGCCCTTGGAGGGGGGTGATGAGCGTGGAGAGGCGGGTGGGCATTGAGTCAGGCCGGATGGGGCCGCTCTTGGTCTGAGCCTGTGCACAGGCGCCCCCAATGCTCGAAAAGGTGTAGCGACAATGGTCTGCAATGCAAAGGACGACGAAAAGTTCGAGTAGCTGGTTGGACGAGAACATGGTGGAAGTGGGGAAAAGTGGAGAGAGGATGGGAGAGGGTGGTCATATATATGTGTTTGCTTATCACGAGACTCCTGATTTTTCGATAAGGTCTTAGAATAGCGGGTCTCACCGCGGCTGGATTAATATTTAGGACATGACTCAGTGACCTAAATGACGTACCAAATGTGTGTTAAAAATATCAGGTGTTGGAGCTAGACACTAAGGTTAACCGCTCTATCCTCACAGAAGAAAGTGTATTGTGTACCTAGACACTAAGATTAACTAGTGTACACAAGTGTGAGCAACAACGTATATGAACAACGAGAGAAACGAACATACCCGCTCTATCCTCGGGTGGGAACAGCGGATATAAGGTGAGAGGAATGCTGACGAAGCGTCGTATTTGACACCGTGGGCCAACACTCCCCCTCGGCGGAGGAAGTATGACGAATCACGATACGAGGGAAAATGGAGAGGAATGTGGAACGGAAAGAGATAAGAGAAAGACCAGGAGAAAGGAACCAATAAGACTCCCCCTCACGTCGGAGGCAGTTGAAGGCCTAGGAAGGAGCGTAAACGTTCGAAAAGGCCACGGGTGAGAGGCTTAGTAAATATCAGCGAGTCTATCGCGAGAAGGAATATGGTGGAGTTTAAGCTGGCCTAAGGCAACGCGCTCGCGAATAAAATGGTATCGTAAATCGATGTGTTTGACACGAGGGTGGAAACTCGGGTCTTCGGAAAGCACAATGCCGCCATTGTTGTCAGAGGAGGGGAGAGGCGGTAGACTGGCGGAAATCGATCCCAGCGAGCAGGTAGCGGAGCCAGACGATTTCCTGGGAGGCCTCGCAGGTCGATAGTGTGACGAGACGTTGTTGACGAGATCCCCATGTGATAACACCAGAGCCGAGAGAAAAGCATTGACCACTGACGGAGGGGCGTGTATCGGGACACATTGAAGTCGCTGTCAGTGTATCCAATGAGGCGCAACACATGTTCACCACCGACAACGAGGCGAAGGTTGCGGGTGCCCTTGAGATAACGAACAACGCACTTCGCTGCCTCCCAGTGTGAAGAGTCGTAGTTGTCCAGGTAACGACACAGTTGATTGAAAGCGAACGCAATATCGGGGCGTGTACCGACAGCAAGGTACATAAGGGAGCCAATAAGGTTTTTGTAGGCTTGCTCGTCAGAAGGTGGTGGCGAATTAGGACGTGAGAGCCGAAGGCCGGGATCATGGTGGTAGAGACAGGGTGGGCGTCAGTAAGACCGAACTGCGAGATGATACAATCGATAAGAGCAGTCTGGGAGGGTGGTCACGCTCGATGGCAATGCCAACACAGAACTTCGCCTCCCCTTGGTCACTGAACTCCCAATGCGTGCGCGGTTGTGCCTTGAAGGTTGTAAGCGCAGCCACGGAGTTACCTAGCATGAAGAAATCATCAGCATGCACGGCTAGGACAACAACACCAGATGTGTCGCTGCGGGGGTGAACGCGGTATTCGCATTCCAAGCGAGTGAATCCCCAGGCAACCATTTGGGTGTGCAGTGTCTTGTTCCAGACCCGGCTACCCTGCTTCATTCCGTAAAGACCCTTGTGCAGCTCCCACACCCAGTCCTCTTTACCTGGCTCGACAAAACGGTGGGGTTGCTCCACTGACATGTAGCAGGTTTCGTCAGGATCAAGGGCACCATTAAGAAAGGCGGTCTTGATGTCAAGCTGCTCGATCTCCCAGTCAAGGGCAGCACCAAGGTGAGCGAGGACGCGGAACGACTCGAGACGTGCGGTGGGTGACTTCGTCTTGGTATAATCCCAGTGACCAATAGCGAGCTTTGAAATTTGAAGCGCGCCGGATTGCTGTGCTCGTCACGCTTGATTTAAAAAATGATACGACAACTGGGGGAACGTGAGAGTACTGAGTACTGAGGGACAAGGTGATAGACACCCAGTTGGCGGAGGAAGGCAAACTCGTCCTTCCTCCCATTCTCAACTCTATTATATACCTCCTTCATCATAGTATACAATGCCGTCCGAGCGTCCATATCACAGCTGGGGTGCCCAAGCAGTGAAAATACCCTGTCGAATTTGCAAGAGAATGTTAATATCTTCCACGTGGCCTCAAATCTCACGAGTCCAGCTGTGCAAGGAGACAACAGAAAAAAGCGGAAGAAGAACTTGCAGAATTGGTAGCGCAGGTGGCCATGGCCCGACGCAAGGCCCAATGCAAGAGTATGTGTTTCATACTTGCCTGGGAGCTGCCAATGCGACGCTTGATCCTCCGATTCTTGCACAGGGCAGCTCCAACAGCTCCAACAGCCAGTAACAGGGCCTTCTATTTCGGCTGCACAACGACCTGATAGTTTGCCAGACACCAACGCTGCACATTTCCCATCCCTAGACACCAATGATTTAGGCCATGACATGACCACGAAGCTATGACGTCTTTTGGAGCCGCCGGAGTGCTCCTCGGGCTCGGAACGGCGGATGAGGAGGAGGAGCTGCTGTCCAAGTTGCACACGTATATATACATGAAAACTGACACATAATTTACCAGATGTAGGGTACGAGTTTCGCAGGCACTTTGCGCATATATGCGCGATACTGCTCCTTGACTGCATCGTCTCGCAAAATAGCCTCTTCCTGTCACGCCAAGACAATGAGCCATCGAACAGTGTCCGAGTTAGGGAACAAATACCTCGATGGGAATCTTGACCGCATACACGACTGCAGTGGCTACGACCACGACGAGCGGCACATAAGACCAAAGCATGACCGTCCAGAGGGCCGAATGTAACAATGACAGTCTACGTCATGTCCATCAAAACGTCATCCGGTGAATAAGGAAACGATAGACATAAGACGTACGCGTAGAGGGGATGGCGAACCCAGGCATAGGGTCCTGTATGAATGATTCTCGATTTCTCGCGACGCTAGTATCAGTACTTGCAGTTAGCATCCCCATTATATATATGTGCATAGACAAAACACATACCCCGATGGGATGGAATTGGTCATCGAGATGCAGAAACGCATCGTCCGTAACACCCTGCAAAGAGATGCCCAACACGCACGCGAAAACTCTCACCGCGTTCTTCCGAAGCTCATCGAGCTCCACGCCAAACATCGCGTCTGGCAACGCGAGCGCGTTCATCCACCCTGGTCTGTTGAATCCGGCAGCGATGACAAAGATCATGTAGACTGTTGGGACGAGGAAATGGACGAATGCTTGGAACGGGGTGATGAGGACGGAGAGGCGGGTGGGCATCGAGTCGGGTCGGACGGGGCCGCTCTTGGACCGTGCGTATGCAGATGCCTTCCCGATTTTGGAAAAGGCATAGCGATAGTGATCTATGATGCAGAGGACGACGAAAATTTCGAGTAGTTGGTCGGTCGACAACATGGTGGGAGCAAAGGGAAGACATCCAGACGGGAGCCACGTTCATATATATGGGGGTTGATGATGTCATTTGACGTTAGGGGCGGAGATCGGTGACTGTTTCCCCAGAATGGAAATGACACCACCCTGTAAGCGACCACATGATGTCGTCACGGCGCACCCCCGTCGACAAAGACCCATACTGAACACGACCCTCCGGGCATCCCTGGACCCGCAAGCCCAAACAAAATAGAATCTGCATCAAAATGTAGTGCAGAGCATTAAATAAGCTACCAAACCAAGACTATACTACACAATAGCCCCTAACCTATGTTGTACTTGCCTGCATTACAAGATCTCCCAAAATCAAACTTCAGATGACCGTGACTATCATCATCAGCCATATCAGCAGAGTCTCCTGGGACGGCAAAAGCTTCAGATGCAGAATGGAGAGGAAGGAGGGGCTTGCAAAGTGAGCCAAGTGGCAATGAGCCCCAATGAAAACTGGTTGTGCCCCGGTAGGGCCACATGTGACTGGATATATAATATAATATATCATGTGATCAGATATGAAATTTCATATCTACGATGTATGTTTTGCAATGTAAATAGCAATACAATTGATAGCGATAGCATTGCAATCATGTATTTGCCTCTGTCTTGCCCATCTACACACTGCATCGTCTGTTGACATCACCAACTCAGTGAGTTCGATTTGATTAATCTGACCATGACGTTATCACTACAACAGACACATCGCTGCATTCTACTATGGCGAGTATCAAAGGTATGATCTTGTTATCTTAAAGACCTGGGGCTTTTAGTATTGATTTCTTTTGATCTAGAAAGGACCAGTTACAGCCTGGGTTGTCAAAAAATGGCCAATCCTTTCTTTGTATGTGTCAGAGACACTGCCAGCAAAACCTTTGGGTTGTCTCCACAGCAACTTTCTTTCGCCATCTTGCAGAGATGGGGGAAGACGAATACAACTGAAACGACCGAAGTCCTAACGAGGGTCGAGTAGTCCAATGAAGTGCTTGCTGGAGACTATACTGTTGTCAAGAAGATCTATTAGGCTTATTAGGCCTCGAGTAAGGACTAGGGGAAACAACAGGAGAAATAGACTAAGGTCTATACTACTATGAGTACGACTATATATACTAAGAGAGACCGTGCACAGACCGTGCTGTGCTAGACTATAAGTAGTAACTATACTAGAGACCTGGTACCGTGAGGCGTAGATAAGCACTGCCTAGATAAGAGGGTTTAATGCTATTGGATGATAAGGGAAAGTGAGTCAAAGGGAAAAGCATGAGGCGAGCATGAGGATGACATGTGTTGCATAGCCGAGATAAGGTCATGTGACTGATCATGTGACTGGGGTCTAGAAGGTCCTGTATCACGTGATGTGATAAGATAAGGGTTATCTGCTAAGGGTTAGCTATGTTGTAAGTGATAAGTTTATAAAATTGAATTGCGAGTTATAGCGTCTGTAACAACAACTGACTCAACACTGTGAAAGCAATGCCACTTGATGCTGCATGCCAAATGATTTCCGACTCAGATTACCATTCACTGGAAGACAATGATCACCCTGATCAAACCTGCTCCACACAAGATATCTCTCATAGTGCCTGTCTTGCAGAGATCCAATGGGCCTTGCTCAACTGAGCACAGGACACTCCAGATGTGCAATCTTGTACTGGGAAGAGGAAGTGCACTTGAGTGCAATGCAGCTCTATGGTAATCTCTTTCTCTAGCACCTGCATGTAAATCTAATTCAACCTCAAAACCTATTCAGCACAGTTCGACACTCAAGCCACTGCCTGAAACTCCAGGTTCTCCCACTAGGCATCTTGATCAACATACCTGGCAAGATGCAGAATACTTCTCTGCTTCTCCTCATGCTCCTCTGTCTCCTTGTGCTCCTCCCTCTCCTCCCGCTCCTCTGTCTCCTCATGCTCCACCTGATTCCCCAGTTTGTCCAAACTCTCCAATTCCAAATCCTCTTCCTCATATACAATACAATAGACATCTACCACCTCCAGTTGATCTTGAGCAATTGTCACAATTAGCCGTGCTTCCAAAGCTACAGCAATCACTGCACTTCATCTATGCATTCAGAAATGCATCACTTGATGATCCTGTTGCCAAAATGACCCCTCCCATGCTTCATCAACTTCAAAATCCTCCAATGACTTTTATTCCACTTGATAATCCAGGCCTCTAACACAGCATATCAACATATCTTGCCCTCAAGCATTCATCTCAGAGTGCATCATGAAATCCACTCGACAGAACTTCCCTGGTGCACTTGGCATCAAGAATTGCCTGAGATTCCACACAGTCAAGGATTTCATTGCTGGTTATACAGGGATTGAGCTGCTTGAGCATGATATGTGCCCCAATTCATGTCTTGCCTTCACTGGTCCCTTTTCTGATCTTGAGCAATGTCCTCAATGTAATACCTCTCGCTGGAATGAAGGAAAACTTGAGGCAAGCAATGGGCGACTGAAGCTCCCTGCAAAGATGTTCGTTATGCTTCCCTTAGGCCCACAACTCCAAGTGTTATACAGAAACCCTCAGTCTGCTCGCGATATAAATTACCTTTGAGATCACACTCAGCAGATACTGGATGAGTATGAACAGACACAGAAAATTCCAGTCATTGACGACATTGCTACAGGCTGGGACTATCTAGGTGGCTACCTTGCTATTGATATTGGAGATCACAATATTGTCATGATGGCATCTATTGATGGTGCACAACTGTATGAAGATAAGGATTCCGACTGTTGGATATATGTTTGGATTGTACTCAATCTCTCCCCCGACATCTGATATTGCAAAACACATGTTCTATCAGGTGGATTCATTCTGTTACGACTGGTCCCACTGTAGCGGCGATGGCTGGTGGAACCGAGAAGTAGAACCTTAGCCAGTGGGTTGGCCACGTGTTCAAGGGAGACAGGGATTGAGGGCACATCAGTCATGAGTCAGTCATGCCGCAAGTCAGTCACAAGGTCATGAGTGACATCAGTCAGTCACACTGCAAATCAGTCATCAGTCAGTCATACCATGTGTGGACAATGGCTGAGATCACAAAGCCACATGGTTCATGTCAACTAAAAAAGGAAAAAAAAAAAAAAAAAAAAAAAAAAGTGGGGTAAGTGAAATACATGAGAAAAGAAAAGTGTCAGATAAAAGTTCATAAGTCCATTCTCCACTCACTTTAAGATTGTGCGCATGTATGTGGCAGCATGAGGCTGCAGTGCATATCTAATGTGACTGAGAAACATAGATATGGAAGATGAGATATGCATGTGTGAATAGAAATGATAGAGTGGAGATGAAAAGAGAATAGATCAGATCATGAAAGAACAATAGGGGTTAGAAAGAAAAGAAAATTGTTAAGTCCAAATGCTTAGCATAGCGATCATAACAAATCCCACCATGCCATCAAGCACTTCTGTTATTGATTCCACAATCATTCTGTCAAGCGCTTCCATGCTCAGCATCACTGTTATCCAAGCTGCATCCACAACTTCCATTATCGATCCCACTAACATTGAAGCCAAGTCTGGAATAGAGATCACTGCCACTGTGCAAGTCAACCCCCTGGTCAAGTCTACCATTCCATCAAGTGCCGAGATGGATAATTCTCAATGCTCTATGTCTGTGAGCACCTCTGTTATTGCAGTTCCAAGCCCACTGTACGTAAATTATATTATATATTCCATGACTAATATTATCTGATACTGGAGATGCTCTTGCCAATGTTGCCACAAAATTAAATGTCACTATCTCTGCTAAAACCACCATCAACCCTAGTTCTCTCAGCAATCCTACCACCAGCAAAGACAAGCCAAATACTGCCTCAAGTTCCAACAATACTTGAACTGTATCAAACATGAAGAAGCTAGTGAAAATGAGACCTGGTCCTGCACAGAACAGAAGAAATTTATGTGCACACCACTGGCTCAAAACATTCAAGGAGACAACCAATAGAACAACACTGGAATTCAAAGAATATTATGAGTCACTGTCGAAAGAGCAACAGAAGGTGAGATTTATTTATCTGAGTGGTTCAAGTACTTATCTTGCCTGTTCCTCATAGGTTTATGACATGGAGGCAAAGGAATTGGTATGTGCCTAAATGCATGTGTATTATTACTCATGTTCCTTTCAACAGGTTGCTTCAAACTCATGGACAACAGATGTCTACAATGGCAAGATGTACTAGGACCTCAGCATCTCGTCTTGTAAGTCCAACATTTCTTTTATTTACTCGTTACCAGGCTTTTCACTGTGATTTATTCACTTTCACCACACTAGGACCTTGGTATTTCATCTTTCAAACTCATCGCTTTTGCTCGCTTTCCCTACCCTCCATGCTTTTGATGCACCAGGACATCAATGTTTCAGAAACTTTCTTTTGTTTGCTTGTTCCCTGCTTGTTTCCACCTCTTATTCACTTTCCAGCCAATCCTTAGTATTTCCAAGTTGAATGCTCTTTTGTATGCATGGGCAAGCAAGCCAATTCTGTAGTAGCATTACCAAATGCAAGAATGTAATAAGTGGTAATAAGTGGCAATTTCGTGTGACAGCAACAAATGGACCAGATATGAGGAAATCAGATGCTATATGAAACTGTTGCAATAGCTGGTCATGGGCTACCTAGGAATCTATTCTAGGGTTACTTACCTTGGAGAGGTTGGGGTTCTCAGAGATGATAGCAGTTGCTGGTCAAGAGAGATATTATATATTCAGACTCAGTTGAGTCTTATATATGCTTTGTAATGCTTACTTAATATAAGGTCACGTGACTGTAAGTACATGTCCTTTCAACACTCCCCCTTGTCTAGTATACAGTAGATACATAGATATCAAAGTGAGGAATATAAAGTAAATAGAAATATCCGCACAGTCTTACAATGGTGAGTTAAATTCTAAACTGAGCTGGGAGCAAAACTCCTTGAACTTGACATGTCCAAGGTTCTTAGTAAACATATCTGCGGGATTGTCAGTCCCTGGGATAAAGAGCAGCTCTACCTGCTTCCATAGCATCACAGCATCATGTACGAAGTGGTAACAGATCTGGATATGTTTGGAACATTTTTCAGTAACTGGGTTCTGCGCAATAAAGAGCGACCCTTGATTGTCACCACAAATGGGGATGGGGCCAAGGTGATAGCCAAGTTCTTCCATCATTTGATGAATCCAAATAGCCTGGCGTGTACAGTTGCTCAAGGCCATGTACTCAGCTTCTGTAGAAGACAGAGCTGTGGTCTTTTGTAAGTGTG
>JBBPTD010001009.1:0-14001 GCA_038093895.1 Boletus aff. mottiae
CAGAATTGAGCTGGAAGTACTTTCTGAAATGAATACTATGGTAACAACTTATGTGACAATGATATTGTCTATTGATTTGAATGTACCACTTGAGATATACATGCAAACCTGTAATATATTGTGAATCATCTATATGTAACACTAGCAGGTATTTGTGTGATAACATATGTACAACTCCTCAACAATTCATGAGCCACATACTCAAGGGTGATAATTGTGATTCTCACACTTTAGTCTGTGGCTCACAAGAACCAGAATGATTATATATGCCAAGTGGTCACAAGAGACAGGATTCCACCACGATTTGACATATGTGTTGAATCACAGTAAAACATTCACATGTTCTCATGACTGATTGGTTCAATCATAACTTACTGATAGCAAAACACACTAATGCTTAAATCAGTTACACAAACACATGTTTCTGTATGAGTAAGTGTGAATATAAACCTGAGAACTACAAGTAAATAACAACCAATCTAACATGTACCAACACATCTGTATTTCACCACAATTCGACACATGTATCGAATTATAGAAGAATTGAGTCTATACAAACACAGACATCTTTATACCAATGACACACCTCATACATACCCATCCAGCAGTCCCACTATGACATGTTCAGATCTATAGCATCCTACAAGTACACTTCACTCAACTTCCATCCACCCCACCCCCTCCTTGATTTGGACCCACCCAGACACATATATCCCAGGCCATCATCCATGAGATTATCTGTTGCTTGTGCCATCTTGAAGCCATACACTCAAGGATCCTAGACCTCATTTGCAAAGAGAATTGACACTTCTTGACATATTATCTGTGATATTGAATAATAATTGAATATCTCAAGATCCATCCTTGATATACACATAAAGTAAATTTCCTCTGTGTCTCTAGTGAGCAGTGAATATACATAAGTGAGTAGTGTACATAGAACTGTGATGCCATGTCCAACATAAATGTTGGACTGCTGGAATCTACATGCTAATGAATAGTGGAGAAATACCCAATGTCAGCACTATTGGACACATGTGTTGTGTTGTGGTCAATACATGTACATAGACATGTAAGAGATAAACAAGCAAAAATACTATTATCACTGTGACCTGACACCTATGTTGGATTGCAGTGGGTACACCAGACAACATGACTGGTATTTTAATGTCTAATTTCGTGGCAGATATGTGACTAATAAGTCACATTCCCACAAACATTTATATGATCTCATACATCCATGGCATCTATACAACAAGAGTCCATATCTATATCTGTAATCACTTCCTCTTATGAGTCCTAATTGTACTAATGTTCCAAGACCTGTTTCACTGAGCATAAAAAAAGATGATGATGAAGCCTATATATCACTCCAGGTGAAGACTAAGGTCAATGGAAAACCAATGGTTGAGGTGGTGAGACAAGTAGGGTGTGTCAGAAAGGGGTACACAAGATGTATCAAAAGACAAGAGAAAGAAGAAGAAGAAATCAATGGCTTATCTGAAGGAATGGTCCTCAGACCAAAGGACATGCTCAAGGAGAGATTCCCAAAGGAAAAGTGATTCCCATTCAAATCATGTATATTCACCTGCATCTCCACACCTGACATGTTAGTATTCACCACAATTCATCATGTACGTTGAACCACAGTGATTTTGTCTCTATATACATACACACCAATATGTTTATATTCATGTTGAATTGTAGTGAATATGTGACATGATATCATGACAGATCAGTCATAATGCCACACACATATTTTCCACACAACCTCATACTATTACTCATCACAATCACACACTCACATGGCCTCTACTATGGGCAACTCTATTCAACAATAGCCAGTTGATGTGTAAGTGAACAATGTCATCTGATAAGTATCAACATTGATCTACTATAGTGTCAACAAAGAAGAAGAAGTAGATGCATTCATCCCACAATCAGTGAAGATGGAACCCAATGAAAAATCCATTTTAAAGGTGGAGAGTAGAGCCATATATGTCAGAAAAATCCACACTAGAAGCATTGAGTGGCAAGAAAAGTTGAACAATGAACAGAAAGGATTACTAAGAAGTATGGTCCTCAGGCTAAGGAATGTGCTAAAGGAAAGGCACTAGTAGTTGATACTGGAGAGTGATTTTATTGTGTGTATGTTGTCCAGGTACCAGTCCTAATCCCAGCAAATATTGACAGAGAGAGTTCTGCCAATTTGACTCTGAGTCCCCTCAAGGTAAAGACTTCCCCCCTGAATAACAATGAAGGAAGGTGGAATGATAGTGTTCAATGACATATGTCTCAGAAAGATGGTGCTGCCTTTTGCTCAGTCCACTGGTGCTTCCTGTCCACCAGTAACTGGCCTGGCTGTGAAATCTTAAACACTGTGGTTATCTCAGATACAAGTTCTGGCCCAACCAATATTGATGTCAAGAGCTCTGCCAAATGCCTCTTGAACCCATACCACCACCATCTCCCCATGGAAAAATCCCCCCCTCCCCTTCCAAGCATATCTACTCAACAGACTCCCCTTGTCCCATTCATCTAATCAACATGGGCAAGTGATATCATGCATTTCCCAAGGGCACCTTCCATGCTTGCTTTATCCCACCAGCCTTCCCTCACTCAGTTCTGCACCATTTGGCCACCCATTCCCCCACTTGGTCCTGGACCACCAGGACTGGCCTCAACTAGGGAAAAATCACCTCTCATCCCTCCTTTCACATCACCTGTGAATCAGAGACCCCCAGGGCTATTCGCTGGGCTGTAGCAATATTCCACTCCTTCAAGGCACACCTTCACCCCACTGCACTGGACTCTGACACTCAAAGGGTGCTGACCCCCCTTGTTCAGTTCTACCAGAATAACATACTGCTCCACCTATGTGGTCAGTTAGCTTGATCCTCCATCACTTCCCCCCATCTGGCTATCAGATACACCAGGGTATCCTGCACCCCCACCGTCCCCCCCCCCCTCTACTGCATCCTCAGTGGCCAGCCCTGACTAATGGCTGCCCTGACACATATGCAAACTGAAAGAGACTTACTCTGCTTTGAAGTTCACATGCTCACCTATACCCAAGCAGTATCCCTCCCCCTTTCCCATGCATGGCCTTCATGGTCATGCAACCCCCTCATCCCCTAGCTCCCCCCTCCTCCACCTTCACAGTGTCCACTACTCTGTCACTTACTGCCCATCCTGACCATCTCTGATTACAGATGGTCCTGGATCACCAGGATCTGCCCCTCTACCTCCATTGTGTTATGGCAGAGATGACATTCACCTACTGCTATACACACCCAATGATGTCTCTTTGGTGGTCGTGGTCCATCCCTTCTTGTTTTCTCCATTCCACATGGAGATTGCTAACCAAACCTGACCAAGTACCATTGCTTTCCTGCCCATGTGCCCCATCACCTGCACCCATCTTGTAGAACACAAGAAAAGGCCACTTAGCCACTCATGCAAACTCATCTCATCCACAACATTGTAGCTACCTTCCAAATGACAGTGACAAGAATTATGTCCACCACCCTGCTACCCAGAGACAAATAACCTTGCTGCTTTTTGGCAGGTCTAATTTCTTCCCCCCCTGCCTTATTGCACACATACATTGTTGGCCCAGGGTGGTTGTATCTTCCTGCAAGAGGTCCTGGGCATGGCTACTTGCCACTTCACGGCAGATCTGATTTCTCCCCTTCTCCCATATTTTGCTATGCATAAACCATTGGCTCAGGGATGTCTGATATTCCTGCCTAATCTACTGATCTTGAAGGGTTGCTATTTTGTCATAGATCATGTTTCTTCCCATTTACCTTTTTCTTAGCACACCTCAATTAATTATGGTGTTGGAATGGCAGTGAGTGGTGAATTCCAACCTTCTAGACCATCAGGGGCATTTGTCATTGCAGGTTCAGTCTATTGCTATCCTTTCACAGTTTTGAGTCAGATGCACAGTACTCAAGGGATAGTTGGTTGCCTGTTGGAAGGCCAGACAATATTGCCATCTAATCTATATGAAATGCCTGGCCTTTCCATTGCATTACTCTCAGAGCACTTGAAAAATCTTTTGACAAAAGATATTGAGAGCGAAAATGTTAATTCAAGTGGACTAGCCAAAGTCTTGCCAGATCAACTTAGGACAACTCTGGAGCCCACAGTGAGTAATCAAAATGATATTGAGAGGGATAACAATGATATATTAACCTGGAGTTTACAGTAAGTCACCAAAGGATACAATGTGGCATTCCAGGGAGTAACTGCACTTCAAGGTAAACAACCATAAACAGATCAGCCACAATGGACTAGAAAGTGCAAGGTAAAATTTTGTATGGGTAGAAACACCACCACAAGCTAAAAAGCAGTTGAGAAGTGGTAGATAAGTAAAGTAACCATGGAGAACAATATAATCATGGTTAGAACATGAAATTAACAATAAATGAACCCTAAATGAGGTGCAAAATCACCAAAGCTAACAAAATGAACAAATATAACATATTCTGCATTTCACTTCATCACTACCTGAGGAATTTGTTGGTATTTTGAGAAAAAATCTTCCAGGAATTTCTATTGTTGCCCATACTAACTACACCAAGGATAAATCTACTGAGGACATATCATCCAACTGCCCATTTTGTCCAAAGATGACATGTCCTTTGGCCAAACAGCCTGCAATGAACTTGGTGGAGCACACAGAATCTAAAATAAAATGCACCTGAAAGGAAAACTCAGACCACACATGTCATATCCTATTCCAACCTCTATTTGGTCACCTTCATACATTCCCATACATCTCCAACCAACTCCAGATCAGACCTCTAACAAACTTCCTTAGAAGGGTCCTTAAGAGTTCATCTCCAGAAATAATCACCATAGCCCCTATCCAGAAAACCTTGGACTTGTACAGGAGATTCAATTCCTCTATTGGACATCCATGGAGTCACATCTTCAAATTTGTACCTTTTATGAATCTCCTTCAGTTATAATCTGCATGCTATGTGTTAGTCTGTACAGCCTGTTCTGACTGTGTTTCGCCTCTATCAGTCATCATTCCCTTCCTATGTACATTGCCTTCGTGCAGTGGTTTTGGACCCAGCCTTCCTCCAGGTATCTAGCTTATATAAAACTTCTGAACTTCTCTGTGGTACTGCAGTAGAAATATATCAACTCAAGTCCTATTACTTCCAACCTTGCTCTTCTCTATGATCTCCCCATCTCTCCTTTAAACCTCTGAACCTCTGAAATACAAGGACCTATGAATTTGGCAAGGGTGCAACATATAAGTCCTATGCTAGTGCCCTCAGCCCCTCCACTCCTTGGTCCCTCTGTCCTCCAACATCTCCAATGTTACTGCTAGTCAATAACCAAAGTTGAACCTCCTATGCATCATCTCCAAGCAGACTTTAGTCCATTAACCTTAATCATCCTGGATCTCAGCCAGAGCTAAACTAGGGGAAATATGAACTCTAACAATACACCTACATGTCTTTGAATTTTGTGTGAGTAGGCATCTCCTTGCTCTATTTCCTTTCTGAACCACCACTTTCCCTTGAAGTTGTCAGTGCCCTGTGGGTCCCACTATGGAAGAAATTCCAGAATATTTTGGATTATCTTGCAAAGCTTGGAATTGAATTTGAGGAGCCACTCATGGACTGTCAACTTGTTCAGCATCTTCTGCACCTGCATAGTTGTCTGAAACACTAGTGCAGGCATACAGAATGTCAGATGGGTGGCATTGATATCTTGTAAAGCATAAAGGGTGCTCTATAATAAAACATACAAGTGGATTAAATATGGGAAGATGGCACACTTATGAACTCCTTGTGCAAATACCTCTCCCATCCCATGGGCCATTTGTTTTTCCCCAGTGAGGTAAAATGACAGACCACTGACTCAATCCAGCACCCAACATAATATAAAGACTGATGAAATAGGGATTGCAAAATTTTGGGGTCGTTAGTGGTGTGATAGCTTATTGACATGGTGGTGAATATGGAAATATACATAGTGGAGTCCAATTCAAAGTCCATTTAATCAATTTTGCAGTTTAGTGCAAACAATGCAACCAATGGAGGTGAAAGCTCTGTAATGGTCTGCAGAAATTGTTATACATGGTTGTGTTCACTGTGCCCTCAATATGCAGTCTGATCATGGCTAGTGATCAACATGTGGTGGGGTTGCTGCACAGATGGTCACAGTGTTGTGATATGGCTCCTAAGCATTGAGCTTAAGGTAGAGAGAGGGATGTTGGAGAGTCAGCCTGTTGTTTATATAGATAATTACTATTTTACACTCTCATCATTAGGTTACCATATTTGGACATGGTGTCCCATATGACACATACACTCACTTGTCCTTTCCTCCAGTCTCATACCATTATGACTGAAGGTAAGACACTTCTTTATATCACTTTCTTCATGTTTACTTACCCAGACTAGTATTTATCATCTGGCTAGCACACCTGATTCCATCAAGGGAGTTGCAAGTTGCAAGATAGAGCTTACAGGTGAAAAGGCAGATACAGTGGGTACACCTAGGTATGGCAGATGCATAGAACAGGGAGACAAAACTGCAAAATGCTTTAGAGTGCATCAGGGAAAGTTAACAATAAGGGAAAGAGAAACCAAGGGGTCCCAGTCAAGTCAGCCTCACAAATCCCAAATGGCAGATAAACAGGTCCATGGAGTAACTGCTGATACTGCCACAACCCATGGCAAATGTACTGAGCTAATGAAGCCAGCAGACAGTCCATGTGACCTGCCAGACATGCTGCCTAATGACAGAGTCAGCATCAACCTGGGAAAGGTGTGAAACAGCTCTAAATTTCAGGCATGCAAAGCAAACTACATGGCAACAAAGCTCACTGTGATGCGACAGTCATGCCCTGGAAAACCACAAAGATAAGTCAGTGAGTCACCAACAAGACTACTCACAGCATGACAACAAATATGATGAGTACTGGGCCAGCAGTATCAGCAGACAAGTCACAATGTCCAAGAGACTGGCTGCTTGATGGAGTTGGAAATGCCAAGGAGAAGGTTAGGATAACAGATGAAGAGGGTAGGAAAACTATAGAGGTGAGCAGACCACTGACTGGGAGAAGTGAAGTCACCAGCAAACATCCTGCCATGAGGAGTAGCAAGCACAAATATAGTGATGTGGAGATCAACCATGTAAACACACTGCCTGAGAAGCACTGTCTGAGAAGATCTGCAATGACTGAGGAAAAGTTGCAGAGAATTTTTTTTTGAAGAGGAAAAGAGGTTGAGTGATGCACCTCATGAGGTAGCAAACATGTGAAACTTGGACAAGGTCGACTGTTGCTCACAGAAAATGGTTCTAACATAGCACTTCATCAGCAAATCAGTCACTTATACATCCCCACTTTACAGTACTGTACAGCACTGTACCTCACTATACAATACTGTACAAACCTGACCTATCTGTATAGTAAGGTACTAGTTTGCTGATGTTGAGGTACATTTTCCCTTATCTTCACAGCATCAGCATTCTGCCACCGCAAATAGCTTGCAGTGAAGGACTAGAAGGTTAGCCTCATATTAGTGGGGCATTGCCATGAGCTACAGAGCAGACTTCCAATGTCATGAATGGCCACACAATCTACAAATGATCACTGCACTTATACAGGTAGCACATAGTAGGTATATATCCACTATATTATGGTTCTTAGATAAACATTTCCTATGAGAGTATATTTAAAACATGTGAAATACCACAGCTAACACTCATTGTAATTGGATATTAAATTTCCTAGATTTTTCATTGTCATGTGCTGACAAAGATAACAGAATTCTGATGTGCAATAATATCAACTTTTTCAAATCATGGTAATCTGAATATGATTTATTAAAAATATATTTAAGCTTCATGGGAATCTCCATGTTGATCTCAGATATATCATATAATATTATCCATGTTCTTCAAAACCAGTGCTTGATGTGGCTTGCTACTTCCCACCTATATGTGAGATAGACATTTCATAACAAAGTTGAGTCAGTATGTTTAGAACAGCAGACAATAGCTATTTATTTGGGTGGGTACTCAGTTCTATCAGCATACATATACCATTTTGCCATCTCAATTGTCATACAGAACTTGAAGGGAGCTGCAAAGGAAGATGCTATTATGTCAGATCCAAATGGTCTTCTGCAACTCATCTACACTCCTCTTGTATCCTGGATTGCTGATCTTCTGGAACAGTATATAATTTCTTGCGGCTTGTTAAAATATTCCCCTATTTCCATAGTGTCTACCAAACATTTTGGCAAGGTGACTCCTTATCCCATCTATAATCAATAGGCTACTTTTGATGTCATCAGAGAGGCATGTCATATGTGCGATCCATGCAATATTGTCCTTTCATTTAACAGTGTTGTCTTGCCATTCTGAGCAGACTGGAGAGATGTTTGTCTGTTAATGTTTCTCACCCCCAACGCCCTTCATCAATGGTACAAATTCTATTATGACCACTGTGTGCAATGGGTAATCAACATAATTGATAGGGTAGAAGTGGATCACCATCTCTTAGTCCTCCAGCACTGGACTAGGACTTGACATTGGCCAAATGGTACCACTGCGCTCAAACAGATCTTGGGAAAGGATGGTATAGTGGATCACGAGGATTCTCAGTCTGTACAAGACTCTGCTCATGAAAGATCACTTGCTTGATTTTGAGGATGGTAAGTGTGTGTTATCACTCATGAACTCAATGTACTAAATTGACAGTGATATCACCATCGGAACTGTGAACATTCGCATTTAGATCACTGAGCAGAGTTTCATCAACAAGATGTCACAATCACTTGCTTTGGATGTGCCTCCTCTATTCTGCCAACATGAAGCATATGGCCTAGAGATGAAAAGCATGGAATAATAGTGGACTTTGTGGAAAAGTGGGATTTAGAGAGTTTAAGAGAATGAGTAGTGAACAGTGGGTCTAAAGTGTTGCACACTAGATAGGGTGACTAAGTGATGTTACAGTGTGACATGTAGTAATGTC
This sequence comes from Boletus aff. mottiae, assembly GCA_038093895.1. Lineage (NCBI taxonomy): Eukaryota > Fungi > Basidiomycota > Agaricomycetes > Boletales > Boletaceae > Boletus > Boletus aff. mottiae. Next base: position 9,014 of record JBBPTD010001009.1, read on the forward strand.
TAGGATGTGACTATTGTGTGACTTGTATGACTGGTTAGTGATTAGTACTAGTGAAAGTGTAGTGTCTGGGTTAGAGGGGTTATATGTAGTTATCTGATTATCTAGCTATAGAAAAAGGAAGGAAAAATAGGGAAATAATCTGAGAGTAGCATCTGTGACATAATCAAGATGATATTAAGAGGGATAACAATGATATACTAATCTGGAGTCCACAATGAGTAACAACCCTATCGGATAACATTGAGAAAGATCACAATGAATGATATACTAACCTGGAGTCCACAGTGAGTAATCAAAGGATACAATATGGCACTCCAGGGAATAACTGTGCTTCAAAGTGAACAACCATAAACAGGTCAGCTACAATGGACTGTAAAGTGCAAAGGTAAAGTGTTGTATGGGTAAAAACACCACAACAAGCTAAAGAGAAGCTGAAAAGTGGTAGGTAAGTAAAGTGACCATGAGGAACAACATGGTCACCATTAGAATACAAAATGAACACTAAAAGAGGTGCAAAATCACCAAAAGTAACACTCCCCCCTGATTGTGCAACTCTGGCAATCAACTAAGTCACATCATCTCATAGAAGTGCTGCACCTTGACTCGAGGCAAGGCCTTAGTCAAAAGATCTGCAGGCATGTCCGAAGTTGATATGAATATAGGGGAGATGATACCTTTGTCCACCATATCTCATAACCAGAACCAACACATATCCAGCTGCTTCATCCATCCATGATGCTCTGGATGCTTGGCTATCTGGATTGCAGACTGGTTGTCAATGCGCAGCACAGATGGCACAGTAACAGGAAATCCAATCTCCTGCATCAGTCTGTGCAACCAGACAATCTCTTAACCAGCTTCGCATGCAGCAATGTACTCTGCTTCAGTGGTGGATAAAGCAACGATGGGCTGATGCTTCGACATCCAGGAAACAGCACCAGTACAAATCTTGACCACATATGCACCTGTAGACCATCCAGTGTCCTTGCAACCACCATGATTGGCATCAGAGAACACAGAGAATGACCCAGAGGACGAAGGATCAGGGGAATAAGTGATACCATAGTCAAGAGTACCCTTGATGTAATGCAACAAGTATTTGATAGCATTCCAATGGACGATTTCTGGATTAGAAGTGAATGAGGCGAGTTGGCCAACAGAATAGGCAATGTTTGGGTGAGTGGTGCAACAGAGATACTGCAGGGAACCAATGGCAGTGCTATAGGACACTGTATGCATGAAAGTGAGCTCCTCTGGCATCTTGGCAGCTTGATCAAGACAAAGAGACAGTCCTGGGTTCATGGAAGTGGTGACAGGTCTGCAATCAGTCATTCCAAAGTGATCAAGCATGTCAATGTAATACTGGCACTGGGAGATCCTCAGAGAGCACTTGGAGCGGTCCTGATCGATCTTGATGCCCAGGATCTCGCTTGTAGGTCCCAAATCACGGACCTTGAAGTGCTTGCCAAGATCTGCCAAAGCCTGCCTGATGGCACCCATGGATTTGGAAGCAAAGGTCATGTCATCAACAAAAACAGGGAGAATGATGCACATGTCATCCTTAACAAAGACATAGACCTCTCAATGCATGGCATTGGCATAAGTCCTGGGAAGAGCCTCACTGGCTGCAAGAGCAAGATCTGCAGCGAGATCTGGGTCTTCATCATCATCAGTATCCATACCATCGACGAGCTGAACTGGGCTGAGCTTCCACCACTCTCTTGGAGGATTCCTCTATCTCTGAGGGAGTCAAGCACCAATGCCAACTGAACTCAGTGCAGCTGGCTGTGGGAGAGCCTATGGTGGGGTGACTGGTGAAGCTGGAGGTGAGGCAGGAGGAGTCTGAGGTGGAGCAGGAGCAGAAACTTGCTGAACTGGAAAACCTCCCCCAGGAACTGATATCTGCAGCACATCAGATTCATAGAGAGTAGGGGGTTGGTAACCAGAATGAGTAGAGGTGTCCTTAGCTGGAGACAGCGCATCAGATGATGGGGAACAAGCTAAGAAGTGTCTCTCATCAAAATCTGCTTGCTCTGAAATGACAGTGTGCTTGGTAGCTGGGTTATAGAACTTCCAAGCCTTGTAACCATCTGGAAAACCAATGAAGATGCATTTCTCAGCATGAGACCCAAACCCTGATTGCTTGTCCTTCTGCACATGCACATAGGCAGTGCACCCCCAGACTCAAAGGTGAGACACATCTGGTTTCTGGCCATGCCATCACTCATAAGGGGTAGCATTGTCCACAACATCAGTGGGGCATCGATTCCAGACATGCACAAGCGCAGCTAATGCCTCTTCCCAGAAGGCTGGAGACAGGCGTGACTCGTTCAGCATGGCAGTAATACATTCATTGAGCAGCCTATTGGCCCTCTCTGCAACATCATTCTGCTGAGGGCAAGCCCTGACAGTATGCTAGTGCATAATGCCACACTGGATAGTAAAGTCTGCAAAAGTGTTGCTTATGTACTCACCCCCCTTGTTATCTTGAAGTGTCTTGATCTTGCACTCAGACTGGTTCTCAGCAAAGGCTTTGAATATCTTGAATGCATTCAAGACGTCCAATTTGTGTTTGATGGGGAGGACAAAGTAATATCTGGAGTAATCATTGATGAAAGTGACCATTGCAATAGCGACAGTCAGAGAAGGAGGGATGGGCCACTTGATGAACATCACTGTGGACGAGCTCCAGAGGATGTGAGGACTGTGATGTCAAAGTAGGGAAAGGATTGGCATGCATCCATCTTACCAGCCATGCATGGCTCACAGACTGGATCTGGCGGAGTCTTAGCATCCAGCTTCAGTCCAGTGACTAGATTGTGATCCAATAGCAATTTGACACCTGCCAGATTGTGATGGGCGAGTCTGCAATGTGTTACACTTGGCCTGGGTAGGGACAAGTGCAGCCTCGAAAGACTAAGTCAAAGGTTCAAAGAGTAAAACACACACTTAATGGTAGCATATAGTCCAAGGAAGATGTTCCACAGGGGAACACAATGTTTCGATGGGTTCAAGAGTTCAAGGGTTCAAAGTGACTGGTCAAAGGCCAGAAGGAGCTTTTAAGACAAGAAGAGTAGATTTGAGGTAGTTTGAGGAGATCTAAGCTAAGGTACAAGAGATAGGTATTGTAGGTTTATATACCTGGTTACATGACTAAGGGCAGGCATAGCTAGAGTAGGTCATAGAAAGTTATAGAACAGAATGGAAAGTAGGGGAAGTAATCGCTGACGAAGCAAGTGAGATAAGGGATAAGAGCGAGTAAGTGTGGGTGAGTCAGCAATAAAAGAAATAGTGTCCACATCGAGAGTTGAACTGGTGATTCATTACAAGTACAAATGTGAAAGTATAAAAGAAAATAAGGAAAAGAGAACAAGTTGTAACACGATGCCAGAGAGATCAGTCAAGTGGTAAGGTTGTTGCAGGAAGAGCTTGCTGCTCAAGAGACTCAGTAGTGCCATCTAGAAACGCAGCATTGTTGCCATTGATGGTAGCAACAAAAAGAGGCGGTCCAGAACGCTGAAAGAAGACTATATGGATATCATTGATACTGACAATGAGGCCAGAGTGACAAGTGAGATACAGGACAGAGAGAAGATTATTTCAAAGGTCAGGAACATGCAGGACTCAAGAAAACTCAACTGCTCTAGCAACCCTTCCTTCTATGACTGGATGGAACACCACAGACCCAACACCAGCTGAATAGACTGTTGTGTTGTTTGCCAAGGTGATAGGCATGCAATAAGGGTTATAGTCGCACAGCCAATGGCGATGAGGTGTCATATGAGAAGTGGAACCAGAGTCTGCATTCCAAGTGTTACTTTTGGTGATTTCACACCTCTTTTAGCATTCATTCCATATTCTAATGGTGACCATGTTGTTCCCCATGGTCACTTTACTTACCTACCACTTTTCAGCTTCTCTTTAGCTTGTTGTGGTGCTTCTACCCATACAACACTTTACCTTTGTGCTTCACAGTCCATTGTGGCTGACCTGTTTATGGTTGTTTACTTTGAAGCGCAGTTACTCCCTGGAGTGCCACATTGTATCCTTTGGTTACTCACTATGGACTCCAGGTCAGTATGGCAATGTTATATCTCTCAATATTATCTCGGTTACTCACTGTGGACTCCAGAGTCATTTTGAGTTGATCCAGCAAGTGGCTAGTCCACTGCTATTAGCATTTTTTGCTTTTAACAGGTTATGAGCCCTGTGCTCTAGCCATTATCACACAAGCTCAGATCCACACTTCAAATCCCCTTGTTCCTTCTCTAAGTTTCAAGCCTGGTCATTGCCAGTGCAAGTGCTTTGCTGTTGGTCATGCCAAGACTGCGTACAAGGTGTCGAAAGGCAAAGGAAAGGCCAGCCAGGCTCAGAACACTCAGAATACTGCAGAACATGCAGGAAATGCAAGTTTTCATTCCAGTGACCCCTCTACTCCTTCCTCACCTTGGTGAACAACACAACAGTCAATTCTGCTGGTGTTGGATCTGTAGTATTCCATCCAGTAATAGTTGCTAGAGTGGTCAAGTTTTCTCGAGTTCTCCATATTCCTGACCTTTGAAATAATCTCCTCTCTGTCTTATATCTCACTTGTCACTCTGTCCTCATTGTCAGTATCAATGATATCCATATGGTCTTCTCTCAGCATTCTGGACCACCTCTTTTCGTTGCCACCATCAATGGCAACAATGCTGCATTCCTGGATGGTAACAATGCTGCATTCCTGGATGGCACTAAGTCTATCGAGCAGCAAGCTCTTCTTGCAATGACCTTACCACTTGATTGGTCTATCTGACATTGCAGAGTTGCCCATCACAATCTAGCAGGTATCAAAGTGCTTTTGGATTGCAATCTTGTCACTGGGCTGAAGCTGGATGCTAAGACTCTGCCAGATCCAGTCTGTGAGCCATTTATTGCTGGTAAAATGCATGCCAACCCATTCCCCACTTCAACATTGCAGTCCTTGTATCCTCTGGAGCTCAATTCTA
>JBBPTD010001010.1:0-14000 GCA_038093895.1 Boletus aff. mottiae
GCACAAGGTCCCTGATAACCTCAGGGCCCTCATCACTGTCACCAAGCTCCCCAAGTATGTGGAGACCCTCCACTAGCAGCTTAATGCTGCCATCAATGCTGACCCCACCAAAACCAAGATCTTGACCATGGTTGAACTGGAGACCATTCTCACTGCTGCTTGGCAGCATTACCTCACTTGCTGTCTGCCACCTCGTGTGCAGGCCAACAAGGTGACCCCCAATTTAAGAAGCAGCAAGAGACTCCTCTGATAAAAAGGAAAAGGATGAGAAGAAAGGAAAAGGAAGAAGCACTAACAGAGCAAGCACTCTGAAGAAGGGGAGAAGAAGTGCAAAGATCATGTGGCCACCACTGCTGAATCATATCATCCTCCACCTTATCCACTTTTGTAAACCTTCTCATGGAGCCTGTGGTCCTTGATCTGGTCTCCACCAACTTCACTGAATCCGTCCAGGACCCCCGTGCTCTTGTGCATACTACTGGCACCACCTACTATGGCCCTTCTCCTTTTCCTCAGGCCCAACAGCCCATCTCCCTTGCTTGCTGCATTAGGAAGACTCCCACTGCTCAGGTTGTTCGCAATCTTAAGCCCATTGCCACTCGTCACAGCTGCCACCATGTGCAGCAGCATTCCGCTTTCAATGAGGATGGTGTTTTTGGCACTCATACCATATCTCCCAACCACATTGGCCCCTCCACACCCTCTCTTATAGAGCACATAGAAACTCCATAAATCATTAAAATTATCTCCAATTCAGATGATGAAGATAATGTCAGCCTTGATAAGGATATGGAGGTTGATGAGTATGTGGAGATATTCTTCAATGATGCCCTTGATTGATCTGTCCCCTCTTTTCCTTATCCGTCTCTAACAGGCACTGATATATGGATTTTTTTTCCTCAGAATATATATAATTTACATATGCCTGTAGTAGATGTAGACAATGCTACTACTGCTCCTCCCTTCTTTATGTGTGACTACTGTAAAAAGCAAACAATAACTAAGAGTAAAGGAAAGGAAAGGGAACATGACAACCATCCACCTCATGTCATGTGGCTCCTTGACTCAGGAGCTTCATCCCACTACACCAATGATCTAAACGATCTGGTTGAGTATTCTATGTTTACACAACCCACCTACTCCCAGATGGCAAATGGTCATGCACTCATTAAAGGCAAAGGAACAGCGATTATTTGCTTTCAAGGTAGACTTGTGTGGTTATCACTGGTCATTTATATGCCCTTATGCACAATAAAGCTCATATCCATGGGTACCTTACTTACTGATGCCTATATGATGCTACAGACCACTCCTGTTCATATCAACATTTTTGATAAATGCATCAAGCAAATAGTACTGAGTTTCCATTCACATGGTGACACTATGTACTGGATGCGTGCATCCACCATTCATCCTCATGCTGACTTATCATCAATGGCCTCTGTGGACTATGAACTCCTTCACTGCTGTTTAGGCCACCCCTTGTGCGATATGCTCCACACTACAAAGAAGCACATTAAGGACTTTCTGGATGTTGATATTCTGTCCACAACTCCTATATGCTCTTGTTGTGAGCTTGGTAAACAACCAAACCATACTTTGCCTCATAGCGAGAAGCATGCAAGTGCTCCCTTTGAGTTAATTCATTCTGATTTAAAATTGTTTGAAATTGAATTATACCACAAGTACAAGTACATTGTTGTCTTTTATAATGACTACACCTCAATGGCTTGGCTGATCCTAATTAAAACTAAGGATCAAACACTCAAAGCAACCAAGCAATTCCATGCCTATGTGCGTACTCAGTTCAATGCCATGATCAAACACTGGTGCTCTGATGCAGGGGGAGAATATACCTCCAAAGCTTTCACTGACTATATATGTGATAATGGCATACACATACAACAATCCACATCCTATACTCACTAGCAGAACAGACATGCAGAATGCCTCATCTGTACTATAATGGACAAAGCACAACCCATGTGACTCCAAGCTTGCCTGCCCAATTCCTATTGGGAGTTCACAGTACTACATACACTTCATGTATATAATCGCACCCCATCCACTCAGCTCAACTGGAAAATGCCATCCGAGATACTCACAGGTGAAAAGCCTACTTTCTCACATCTTCAGGTCTTTGGCTGTGGCACATATATCCACTTACCAGTTGAGACTCACAAAGGCAAATTGTAGCCTAAATTGCAACTAATGATCTATCTGGGTGTATCTGCTGGTAGTGATTTAAGATACCTATTCATATGCCCTAACAATGCGCTGCATACATTGGCCCATGCCATATTTGATGAGCATCTCTTCCCAAGATGTTCAAAGGCTCAGCCACACCAGCTGGTTAACCACCTGCCATGTTCTCACTCTCATAATGACAAGTCTTCAAACTCTAATTCTACACCTTCAGACTTGGAGTCAGATGTGGAAATCACTGCTCCTACTGTCCATCCTCATCACCAGGCCCCCAGGCCCATTACTCCATCTCCACCTCCTAGGGCACCTCCACCAGCCCCTCTGGTTACCCCTCCTTGTGGTCCACCTCTGCCTCTACCTGCTCAGCCAGAGAACCCACAGTGAGAGCACCACACCCCCTTCTGTCCTGGAAATATATATGGGAATGCCATGAACTGCTTAAGCAGCTTTGAGACATTGAATGCATCTCTGACTGGCGCAGACTTGTTGGAGAAGCACCAGCCAGACCATCAGATTCACCCATTGTCCCTGGTGGATTGCCTCTGACCCTGACCCCGGCAGAAGATGACGTAGAGTGCATAATAACAAAGTCTGAGAGAGGAGCAGTTACTCAATACTATAGTACATTGGTTAGAGATAGAAACTAAGTAAAGTAACTCACCTCACCGGTGCCTAAGATGGGTGGAAACGACTGAGGTGCTTGTAAGTAAGGTGCAAGTATATATATGCTATGGGTAGAGGTATGCTGGTATTATGTCACCTACAATATTGTCATGATGAACCTGAAAGAACCTTATAAGGTTTAAGTGAATAAGAGTTGTAGTACTTCCAGTGCTTCCGCACTTCTGAGGAAGTTCCAGAAGTGGTTCCAATGTTTCCAAGAGTGTAGGAATATTCTAGAAGTGGTTCTAGAGGTTCCAAGATCGGAAGGCATGGGAAAGTTCTGGAAGTGGTTCTGGAATAGGGGTTCCGAGACCAGAACACAGAACAGTTGGAACTGTCATCATTGGTTTCATACCTCTGCATCCATGCCTTCCCACTGAAAATAGAGCAGCCCAATGTGAACTACCATGAATGGACATACCATGACATCCTCAAGTTACCACAAGAGGAACAAACCCTCTGGTGTAAAGCCTGCTATAATGAGTTACAGATACTCAAGAATCAAAAGGTCTATGAAATCATGGATCAACCTGCAAATAGAAAGAGTATCAAAAATTGATGGGTCTTTGATGTTAAAACCAATGGAAGAAAGAAAGCCTGGCTTGTTGCCAATGGCTTCTCCCAAGTAGAAGGGATTGATTTTGATCAAATATTCTCTCCTGTCGTACACTTCAAGACAGTGCAGTGCATGCTCGCCCTTGCAGCAACAGAGAACTGGTACATTACTGGTCTTGACATCCAATCTGTTACAACTTGGCCCACTGTAGTGACGACGGTCGGTGGAACCAAGAAGTAGAACCTTAGCCAACATGGGTTGACTAAACATTCAAGGGGTTCAATGAGGGCATGATTCCTCATGGGTGATGTGAAGGTTCAATCAAAGGTGGATGTGATTCATAGTGGTCAGCCTACTAGGAAGATGACAGAGCAAGGAGAGGGACACTGAGGGGTATTGTGGTATCTACCATAAGGTAAGACTAGACTAGGGTACAAGGTACATATGCGAGATTCTTATATAGAGGTCATGACTGTGCACAGACCAAGACAAGAAAGGTAAGTAGTACAGAGATGGGGAGATACGAGGAAGTCTGAGGGGATCTAGGGAACTGAGATAGTGATACAAGGTCCAAGATAAGAATACATGAGGCAAAGAAGATGGGGAACCGAGGTAATAGTACAAGGTCCAAGAGAAGAAGTACACGAGGCAAAGAAGTTGAAGGCATGGGGATCAAAAAGAAGACAAGACATGGGGATCAAAGAGAAGACAAGACATGTTGTTAAAGAAGACGAAGACTATGCAAGTGCTTTAGGGAGTCTGAGGGTCTAAGGGGCCAGGAGGCAAGGGGCAAGGGGTGAGGGTTCGAAGGGGGGGGGTTCCAGAGACGAGGCAGTCAATGGAAGTCAGGGGATTGGAGGCCGAGGAGCGGAGGACGTCTTTAGGGTAAAAGGAAAGAAAAGAGTGGTGCAACCGGGGGTTGCTGAGGTGAGTTGTAACACAATCCACCTACCAATACAGCAAATCCATGAAAGAACTGGGCTTCACACTGTAGAGATCCATGTATCTCTAGATTGATATCCATGCTTTTGGCAAGCTTCCACCATGTCCAATGTCCTCATCCATCCTTCCATTCAATCCAGAACTTGGTCAGTGTTTGTTCCCTCCTTGCATATAGTCTGTGCATAGTCTGGTAGTAGTCCAGTACTGTCCAGTACCATAGTCTGCTCTAATGACCCAGATTACATCGGTTTCAACACCCGATAGACCAGTCTTTGGATTAATCCATCCATCCATAGTTAGATCCTTGTATTTACAGTCTTGGGTTTGCCCAATGACTATAAACCTTGTATCCTGAGTCAGAAATGACGGTTTTCATGTGTTTTCCACATACTCCCATTGTCCTTTCATCATTCTATGCAGTTCCATGTGTCTGCTATTATTCCCCATTGTTCCTAATCTCATTTCTCATATTTCCAGACTCCTTTTTGACCTCCAGACCCTCTCCTATCTGTTTCCCAGATTTCCAAACTAACCTCCAGACTGTTTCCCTTGACATCCTTGGAATACTCTGACCTTCCCCATAGTCCTCTACAGTTCCCTGGCACTCCCCTTGGTTGAGACATACTTGCACCCACCTTTCTGAGATAGTCCTGTTGACCACCATACCAAGGACTTCTGCAACTTTACAACATGTCTTAAAACAGATGCTGGTCTATTCATCTATTGCAATGGCAAAGAGCTCGTCCTAGCAATTATCTACATAGATGACACCATCTTCTGTGGCCCCAACAAACCTTTCATAGACAAGGTCAAAGCCACCTTCATGAAGCAATGGGACTGTTGCAACTTAGGAGAAACACATGAATTCCTAAGAATGAACATAAATTGAGACAGTCAAACTATTAAGTAGACCAGGAAGAATACCTCAACAAAGTCACTGAGTGATACAGTATAACTAATGCAAAAATCGCCAACATCCCTCTTCCTCAGGGTTACTACCCAGAGGAGAATGATCTACCCATCCAACCAGAACTTCGGATGTGATTTCAACAGATCATTAGATCATTGCTATATCTTATGATCAGCACAAGACCTGACATCTCATATGTGATTACCCAACAAAGTCAGAGGTACAAGAAGGGTGGTGACGAGGCATTTGAGTATTGTGTCATGTTTAAAATAGAGCACTTACCATGTCACAGAGAGGACAATGTGTTTATTCAGAAGAATGGGAAGAGGAAGGTGTTTCACCTTGGTGGAAACTCGTCACATCTGAGGACAACACTACAAGGAATACCATCAGAGATGTCAAGAGCAGAATGTTCCAGAAAATCATCTCACAGTACCACAAGCAAAGAAGAGTGTGACAGGACAGACAATGTTGGATGGTGCAGTTGTAAAAGCTCCTGGGCTGAAAGCATTCTTGAGAGATGAAGTCTTGAAAGTGGTGGCCCAGTTTGTCATATATGATGACCAGGTAAGTACAAAGTGACTTGTAGATTCTGTCGTCAAAATGGTGATGTGATATGTGTACTAGTCACTCACGGTAGCAGGCAAGACAGCATTTTGAAACTGTCTGGTGGCAATGTGTCCCATGGCTACAAGCTTAGACTTACCATCAACACACAATATATGCACATATATACACAATTTGTTTGTGGACTCCTCAATCACCTGAAGACTAAAATCCAGGTATATTTCTCCTTCATACTCACCAACAAAGGCTAATTCTCACCCTCTTTCAGTCACCTCACTCCAGGAAAGTCTTGACAATCACAGATCTCTGGTCCATTGATCAGACGAAGGCATCATTCATTGGGATCACTGCACACTGGATTCATGTTGATGAACAGATCCAAAAATGGATCCTCAAGTCTCACATCATCACTTTCTGTGGAATATCAGGTCCTCATACTGGCGACAACCTTGAGAGATACTTTGTTGGGCTGTGTGAGCGAGTTGGGATCATTTCATCACAATTAACCAAGGTGAGTACCACTCTTTCTCTCACTAAAGACCGGGCAACTAATGCAATGTTATTTAGCTCTTTTGCATCACAGCCAATAACATGAGCAACAATGACACTACCTGTGATACTATGGAGCACCTCCTTCATTCACACCAAGTTTTCACACTCGATCCTATTCAACATTGTCTACCCTGCCTTGCCCATGTCATCAACCTTGCCATCACCACTGTGATGGCTCGTATCACAAAGATCACAGCCATCGAGACAGTAAATACAATCTGGGAATTCAATCCCTCCCTTCCCAGCAACTGCATTCTTGGAGGATCTTTGGATGTCATTACTACCATATGCACTCTCGTGGTTAAGGTATGTCATATGATAGTATCTAATGATCTCTGATTCACAATGTCTACATAGATTCAAGGCTTGGGACAGCACATTGAGTATTTCAAGACACTTCAAAAGCGGTGTGGAGTAGACCCTGTTCTCGCAATTCCATTGCACAGTAATATCAGGTGGGGAATGGCTGATGAAATGTTGGGGAGATTCTATGCACTGCATCAGGTATGTGGATGTGCTGTTTCTATGCTGTTTCCAGTGTACTAACATACTTTATTGTTGGTCTAGGCAATCAACTTGTTTGTCAACTCTGCTGATGAACTGTATGGTCCCATCACAACAATCCAAAGAGATGGTTGCATCAAAGAGAAGGTCCCTTGTTTGTTTGCATTAAAGCCGGCTAACTGGCACTGTGTAAATGACACACAGGCCATTATTTCTGTATGTACTATGTGTTACTCCTACATTGCCATACTAACAGCTCACCAGGACACAAACCATTTTCAGCAAATTTTCTCAGACAACAACCATGCAACATTGTGGCAAGCTATTCCAGTACTCAAAGGTCTTCAAACCATGTGGGAGGCCAAGTGCAACAGTGAACAATTCAAGCCATATGAAGAAGTAATTTAAGATGGTCTTGACAAAATTCTTAAGTACTATAACCAGCTTGACAACAAGCCAGTTTATATCCTTGCACTTGGTAGATCTAACTATGCTGTTGCATTCCTACTGACAACAGTTTCAGTTCTCCACCCTTACTACAAACTCCATTACATCAAGATGGTCTGAGGAGGGCCTGAAGAACAAGCGAACAAAATTGCTGCTGGCAATTCAAATGCCAAGAACTGGTATGATGAGACATTACAAGTTGTTGAGAATACCATGTGGGACTATTGGGAGGAAGCCAAAGCCAAAGCAACAGGTGCACCCCAGCCGCCAATGTCAGTCCACCATCCACCAATGTTGGATTCAAAGAGTAGTGGAGCCCTTGAGTCCCAATTTGATCACCACTGCTGTAAACTCGTTGAGCAAGCAAACCACATCTCAACCAATATGGGATGGACAGCAGAATTACACAATTACCTCTCTGAACTACCAGGGAATGTTTTGAAGGATGTAGATGTTGTGAGCTGGTGGTCAGTAAGTCGCACATGTTTTCTCATTGATCCACCTCACATGCTGATGCTCCAAGTCTATAGAAACATGCATTGACATATCCAACACTCTCTTGAATTGCATGTGACATCAGTGCAATCCCAGCATCCTCGGTTCTGTGTGAATGGTTATTTTTGGCAGGTGCTGAAATTGTCACTAACTGTCAATTGCAGTTGGAATCTACTCATTCTGAGGAGCTACAAGTGCTGAAGAATGCTTGGCAGCATTCTACAGTTGGCCGTGCCTCCGAGAACTAGCATAAGGTGCAGGAGGTGGGTCCTGTGTGGTTTCATTCCAGTCTGGTCCTGGTCTTTTGCTGGTCCTAGGACTGGACCTTCAAACACTATTTCTACCTGAACTTCATGAATAGTGTGTCCTTGTGGAACTCACACTTACAAAAGACCACCACTTTGTCTTCTATGGAAGCTGAGTACATGGCCTTGAGTGACTGTATGTGCCAGGCTATTTGGATTCATGAGATGATGGAAGAACTCAGCTATCACCTTAACTCCATTCCTGTTTGTGGTGACAATCAAGGATTGCTCTTCATTGCACAGAACCCTGTTACTGAAAAATGCTCCAAATACATTCAGATCCATTACCACTTTGTATGTGATGCTGTGATGTTATGAAAGCAGATAGAGCTACTCTTGATCCCAGGGACCAATAATCCCATGGATATGTTCACTAAGAACCTTGGACATGTCAAGTTCAAGGAGTTCTGCTCCCAGCTTAGTTTGGAATTCAACTCACCATCTTAGACTGTGCAGATGTTTCATTTTACTTTATATTCCTCACTTTTATATCTATGTATCTACCATATACTAGACAAGGGGGAGTATTGAAAGAACACATACTTACAGTCACATAACCTTATATATAAGACTCTGCTGAGTCTGAATTAATATATATATCTCTTGATACTCAACCACTATCATCTCTGAGAACTCCCCAGCTTCAAGGTTAGTACTCTAGAGTAGATTTCTAGGTAATCTGTATGGCAATGCCAGTTACCAGCCATTGCAACATATGAGTCAAAGTTCAGTGACAATGTGCCCTGCCAGCAAAGATCTGATGAGCCTGCTGCATTCAATGTTTACTAACTGACTCACCATTCAAACCACACAAAGGCCAGTTGCTCTCTGTGCTTGGACTAAAAATTGCATTGTTGTATAGTCCATGAGAATGTTCTGGTGAAGGAGGAGCAACATTCAGGGTTGAGCAGATTTGACAGTCCCAGGATTATGATAGTTGAAGACCTGTGTGTGAACTTTGGTCCAAACTTAAACCTTGTCTGAAGATAGGCTGTAGTTCACCAGAGGGTGTCTTCAACCTGTGCTATCAAAGTCTAAACCATTCATACAATGATCAAGGTAAACAGAGATAGCTGAACAGAGGTTGGATAAGTTGAAGCAGGTTGCAGACTTGTCAATAGTCATTTGGAAATGCAGTTTAGCAGTGAGATGCACAGCAGTAGTGAGTGATGCAAATGTATGTCAAGAATACACTGCATTGGGCAGCATCCCATTGGCAAGTGCACCAGTGATCTGAAAATAGTTTACAACTTTGTGGACAGGTGAGTCATAAAGCAGAGTGTCTGACTTCTCATTATGAGGTTTGTGGTCCTCATTGTTGGATTCATCACTGTTTATGGAATGGTTATGGGAGGAAGCGATTGATTCTAGTGGCAAGATCAAACTGAAACACTTGTCAGAACAGTCAAGATGGTGTGTAATTTGGACATAATAGTTTTGATTGTTCCCTGCATGCATAGGAACTTTAATTTTGGTTACATGTACATGTTTGGTAACATCTGTGGACCACTGCATGGGGGCATCCAGGATGTGGACAGACAGTACAACATGTTATATGAGCTCAAGTTTAAGAATATTAAAAGTGCTTAGAACATCCACCAGTCACTAAGATGGCATGCTTATGGATATGGAATGAGACCAGAGCAGAATCCAGCTTAGTCAATACCTAATCATCAAAGACAGACATTTGAGTGAGATAGCAGAAGTCCAGTAATGCATGGATAGTGGCAAGAAAGTGTAGAGGTACAGCACCAGCAACAACACAAAGGATATATTATTGAATTGAGTGATGGTCATGACCAGCAATTTGTTTAAGCTTTGAGATACCATTAGGAAATGAATGATAACTGACTAGCATTTGAAAAAGACTGACAGCTAAAATATACCATTATATGTTGTGATCCCATAAAAACCTAAAAAAATGGTGGAGTGACTTGACCTTTAAGAATCAGGCAGGATCTGACAAAGGCCAGTCTCTTCAGAAAGGCTCATGAATGTCATTTAGTATATGAGACTTTGCTGCCTTAAAAAAGCTTATAAAATCATTGGAGTCAGCTTGGATGCATACTGCACTGATAGCATTGAGAGTATACTGAGCAGTTTGAGGATCATGACACTTATCATCACCAAACTCCTTGTAGGTGGCAATGGACATTGGGAGATCCTTGGATTCATGCTGGCCAACAGAGATTGCTCCAGTGTATCCACAATATACCCAACAAGGGGTGTAAAACAATATCACAGGTTTCCCCACAGATTGCTCATCATGACATCAATGGCTGCAGTGGTTTTCAGGGGAGTGAGTACCAAATTAAGACAGTGATGGAATAGTTAATCAGAGAGCAGAGAGTGGACACAAAATTTCTTGTGAATGAATGATGGAACTGAAAGGAGAGCAAGCAGTAAGTGATCATGAAGGGAGCCCTTGCTGCAGATCACTGAGGTGATATTGGCCAGGGTGAGAAGTAATGGATGTACCATATGATTTCTGGACATTATGGATATGTTCATCTGATGAAGAGACAACATCAAGGAGGGACCCACCCTCAGATAGCTTCATCTACTGGGAATATAAGCAAACATTGAGATCAGATAGGTGGGACTTGCCTGTAGGTCCCATGTATGCTCACCTGTGAGCCATTCATTATATATGCATGAAAGGTGAGCAGTAGTAAACCATTTTTTTTTTGGGACAAAGTTGATGGAATGCTTGAACAATGGGTGGCTGTAATGCACAGCATAGTGTTGATGAACTGTGTAATAATACAGATTGAAGAATGTAGTGTCGGCGAGAAGTAGAATGACAAGTGAGTAGGAACAAAGTCTATCTTCAAGACAATGTGAAAACTCAATAGTCTCTCTATTCAGAACAGTCGCTGGACTTGAGGTCACTAGAAACTGATGCTGATATTGTGTAGAACTAGCTTAGGGAAATATGGACAAGAAGTACAAGGCTATATATATAGTAGGCCCATGGTCCATGTAAGAGACAAGAAAGGTAATAAAGGAGCAGAAGCCTGAAGGGGTTCCACCTCATGCTGCAGAGATGTAGTTCCACAGTGGATTTAGATTGATGTGCAGCGTCAATTGGAAATACTATCTCAGCCATCAGGAAGAAGTCTGAAGAAGACTGATGGCTGACAGAAGACTGAAAGGAATTTAAATATAGCATAGAGTTAGGAAGCCATGTGAGTCAAAGAGGAAAGAGATCAAGTGTACAAGATCTAAATAGTCAGAGGACAACTCTGGTATGAATACAACTCCTTAGAGTGAAGCAAGACAAGAAACAAGTGAATGAAAAGGGAATGAAAATAGTAGCCACCTTGTTAAACCATAACATCACACCCCTCCTATCATTGAAGCTCCTGTGAGACACCTAATCTTGATCCCCCTCATTGACTTCATAGTCTGTAAGGTTGTAGTCATTGGTTGAATCCCAACAAATAAGACAATTCTCATCACAATGGCTGAGCTCTGTACAGAGAAGACAGCAGCAATAAGGGCAGAAGGTCTGTATATGGCTGGGCATGGTGGTGCAGCAGAAGGGACATTTGTAGTAGGGGCAATTGGGATGGATATGTCTGTGTTGTTGGCAAATGAAGCAATGAGAGAGAATGAGTTTCAGAGAGGGAGTCAGAAAAGAGTCCACATTTATGAAGTTACATGAGGACCCAGGCAATGGCAAGGGCATTGCCATAATGTCCTTGTTATAGCAGCCAGAGGAGGGGAATGGAGTTCTCTTTCTAGAGCAGCAGCTGCCTCTTGTTGCAGCTGTTTTCACAGTTTAGCTCATGGAAGAGGCCAATCTGAAGGTAATTGTGCAAGCAGGTTGTTTGCTGAGCTTACAAGTATGCTGGGAGGGTGTCAGAGTGGTGGGTCATTCAAGGGCAGGAAGAATGACACCATTGAAGGGAGATATGGTGTCTCCAAGGATGGGGACTGTGGTGAGAAAGGCTGAAACCTCAGTGGTGGTAGTGAGCCTCTTGGAAAGATTTCTGGAGCAATTACATGTGCTAAGTCCTCCAGCAGGCTCTGAATCTCCATGGAGGGTAGGAATGCAAATGGCAGACATTGGAGCTGGAACAAGTAACAGGGTATAGGAGCATGAAGATGGGGAGGCAGTGATGGTGTAATGCACAGCATAGTGTTGACGAGCTGTATAATAATATGGGTCAAGGAGCGTAGTGTCGGCAAGAAGTAGTATGACGAAAGTGTAGCAACTGAGTCTATCTTCAAGATGATGCAAAGACTCAACAGTCTCTCTATCCTGGAACAATGCAGGACTCAAGGTCACTAGAAACTAACGCTGATATTGCATAGAACTAGCTTAGGGAAAATACAGGTGAGAAGTATGAGACTATATATATGGTAGGCCCATGGTCCATGCAAGAGACAGAAAAGGAATAAGGAAGCGGAAGCCTGAAGAGATTCCATTCTACAAGCGGAGATGCAGTTCCACAGTGGATCTAAATATGATGCACAGCATCATTGCAAATACTATCTCAGCCATTAGGAAGAAGTCTGAAGGAAAACCAAAGGGAAACTAAATATAGCACAGAGGGTGGGGAGCCATGTGAGTCAAAGAGGAAAGAGATTGAGTCTACAAGATCTAAATAGCTGGAGGACAACTCCAGTATGAATACAACTCCTTAGAGTGAATAAGACATAAGATGAGAGAATCCTTAGAGTGAACAAGACATAAGATGAGAGAATGATAAGCAATGAAAGTGAAAGAAAAGTGTAGCCCCCTTGTTAAACCATAACATTACCCCCTTCCTAGCATTGAAGCATCTGTAAAACACCTAAGTATCCCCTTCATTGACTTCATAGTCAGTGGGATCATAGTCATCTGTAGGGTTGGGATGATGAATGAGACAATTCTTGTCACAATGGCCAAGTTCTCTGCAGAGAAGGCAGTGGTAGTGAGGGCAAAAGGTCTGGATATGACCTGGAGCAGTGGTGCAGCAGAAGGGACACTTGTATTGTAGGCAATCAGAGTGAATGTGCCCCTGTTTGAAGCAAACAAAGCATCGAGAGAGTGTGGGAGCAGGGGTAGGAAAGTGGTTGGCATCTATAGGATTACCTGAGGTCCCAGGTGAGGGTGAGTGTTACGACTAGTCCCACTGTAGCAGCGACGGCCGGTGGAACTTAGAAGTAGAACCTTAGCCAGCAGGTTGGCTACGCATTCAAGGGGTGAAGGGTTGAGGGCAGGATTCCTCAGGGTCGAAGGGACATGCAGTCACAAGGAGAGGAGGTTCATGGTTGCTGGCCTGCTAAGGCAGCTGTCAAGGAGAGGCAAGGATGTTGATACAAGGGTGCTAGGCAGCTACCCAAAGGTAGACTAAGATAGGGTACAGGGTACATAGGCGAGGGCTTATATAGTGTGTGTGGCTGTGCATGGACCAAGACAAGAAAGAAAACAAAGACAAGGATGAAGAGATATGAGGGAGTCCAAGGAGTTCTAAGGAACCAAGATAGTGGTACAAGGTCCGAGATAAGAGAACATGAGGCAAGGAAGACGAAGAGACGGGGATCAAAGAGAAGAGAAGACAAGGAAGACGAAGAGACGGGGATCAAAGAGAAGAGAAGACAAGGAACCAAAGTAATGGTACAGGGTCCGAGATAGGAGGACATGAGTCTAAGAAGACAAGGACGGGAATCAAAGAGAAGAAAAGGCAAGGAGACCCGAGATTTAGGTACAGGGTCCGAGACCTGAGGCAAAGAAGATGGAGACGAAGACGAGGCAAGAGTTCAAGGAACAAGGAGAAAGATGACATACAAGTTCATAGGGAGACTAGAGAGATCTATGGTAGGTGGGGACGAGGGGGCAAGGGTGAGGATGAGGGTGGGGGTG
>JBBPTD010001011.1:0-13981 GCA_038093895.1 Boletus aff. mottiae
GTCAGCGTTTGTGAGAGGAAAGTAATAAGCACCCTTTCGGCATCGATGAGGGCTGCATCCCACTCTCCTAGACGAGTCCGCACGAGAGCTCGACTAGCGAATACGGGATGAGCCGGATTCCGAGACTCGGAGATCGCTGCAGTCAAGAGGGTCTCTGCATTTTCGAGTTAATCGTGCTTCCACGAGTCCAGCACAGCGTCGTCGATCTGAATTTTGGGTTCCTGGAGAGTGGGGTGTAGAATTGAATGCTATGGGGAACGATGATTGGAACAAGAAGGTTTAATCCAACGAGACGGGACTTACGACGATACGAGACACACGTATGATGGTGATTTTCCCATCCTTTCCACCAAATACGAGAGATTTGTCGTCGGGAGAGAATGCGATGGTCTGTATGTCTTGAGGGTGTTGAATGAGACCGACTTGGGCATGTGTCGACGTGTCCCAAAGGTTGATAGTACTCTTTGTAGAGTAAGCAATGAATTTCCCATGCCTTGGCAAGGAAATGCACGAGAAGTCGTCGCTGTCGGGGACAGGCCATTCTGCGACTGCTGATCCAGTTGCTGCATCGAATTGCTTGATTGTATTATTGGATGCGAGAAAGAGGTGGTTGTTGAACCAGACGAGACCAGTGTTGTAGTAGGGGGTTACTTCTACATTGATGTCGACGAGCAAGCGGCCATCGTTGCTGTCCCAGACGCGAACGGATTCCGTAGTGGCTGTCGCGATGCGATCCCCTGTCGGCGAGTATTTCGCTGCAACCGCAATCACGCGCACGTCTGGACCTGAATCCTTGTGGTCAAGTATTTGCACTTGTTTGTTGGATGCAACGTCCCAAACAATGACACCGTCGTCCGATGGTGAGATGAGTCTCTTTGAGTCGGGTGAGAAATCGACGGCGGAGACGTAGATATTCTTGTGCTTGAAGACTTGCTCGTATGTCTTTGCGTCCCAAATGATGACGCCGTCCCCGCATGACCATGTCCCCCCTGCGATCCACTTGCCATCATTCGACACAGCGAGACACACAGGCTCGCCGTCTCCTGTGTTCATTGTTGCGATTTGTTTCTCGTCCTCTACTCGCCACACTCGAGCAGAGTTATAGCCGCTCACGATATAGATATACTCGCCGTTCGTTGAGAATGCCATTGCATGTACATCACTACCGATGTTGATGTTGATCGGCTGGGGATGATCTAGCCCAATGCTCAGCATACAGGAAACACCATTTTACTAGTACACACCTGTCTTCATCAACGATGGCGCCATCAGCGGTTCAATGTAGCCAAGTGGTAAGAAAAAACCTTCTTCGCACTGTATGCACATTGCCCTTCACGATATAGATCAGTACCCACGCTCCATCACGTTACCTTTGTTAGCCGTGTTTCCAACAAACAGTCGTGAATTCTACGCCAAAGCAAACTGTATCAGGATAAAGATATGTCTCGCCCCACGAAGCTGGCATGGCACCCAATGTATATCACCGTTTGCGTGCAGGTTATTAGAGTGATGTCACTCCCGATGACGACTCATTCCATTTCTCCCTTGTGTACAAACCACCATATTCGCGCATGACTATCTATTTTTTTGCCTCAGGCTGTACATCCGAGAAACCAGATTTCCTAGAAGGCCATTTCCGTTCGCTGAGAATGCCACGACCAATACTTCCCTACCAGTGTCAATCTCTTACCCAATGGTCAGCACCAAGGCGGTTCCATCTTATTATTACGCACCAGTTGTTGACGACAACGGAGTCATAGCACCACAGTTTAGCTTGGCAATGACGAGCGTCGGGGAACAAGTTGTTACGCCTTCTTCGCATTGCATACTACACGTTGCCTCTCATTGGTGTACGTCAGCACACGTGTCATGAGGACAAACATCATGCATAAAGAAAAATGCTCCGAAAGCTACAATCATTGTCGCTATAGCAATACAAGTTTGGTCACTCGCTCCCTCAATGAACTAGTAGGAGCTTACCAAGTCCTTCCAGACAGAACCAACGGCCTTTAGTTAGTACTTTGCGCTACCCAAAATGTTCAAGATCACTTACGATCCACTGCCAGCCGTGATGGCCACCAATCCTGCAAAGGGTCAATAAACGCGGCAACAGAAATTCTTAAATGTGTTACGCACCCATTCATTTTCACAATAGCATAACTTTTGTTGCGTGAGTGACCCGTTATATAGGATTCAAAAGAGTGCTCACGCGAGGATGCCACCAAAAGTACCCGCGAGGGTTGCAGCAGAGAAGAATATCACAATACGTTTTGCGAGATCTGCACGCGGATATCACATTGAAAGATAAAAGTTCATCCCCGGAAACAATCCAGCCTCTGTGAGACCAAGAAAAACTCGTGTGCTATATGGCATCGAGACCAACGTTAGGGAGGTGGGCCATGAATTAACCATTTCGAACCTTACACGAGGAGCCGTTGATAAGTATTCACGAGACACATGGGAGTCGCGACCAGACCCCATGCCTACATTAGCAAGTCTGGCCAGGGGATCAAGCCATGTAAGAAGAGTGGTGATCATACACCATCTGGATGGTCGAAAGAGCTTCAGGATGATGTTCCTGACTAAATGTTGTCTCGCAGAGCAGGAATCCGCTACTGTTACTTACGATGGGACCTCCACAGAATGTATAGAACCTGAGGGAGCGTTAGTTGTGCCTCAAAAATGCAAAGAGGGACAACTGCACAAAGAATACAGCAGCGGCAATGTTATACCTGAGCCCCACGAGGTGCAAGTCAGTCGACATGCCTGCAACTTTGGCATTGCCTGGGAGTGACACGAGTTGTATGGCCTGATGTTAGATGCCAGATAATACTCGCCGATATTGGTGCGATCTCTGGAGAGGAGAGTGTTGTTAAACCCAAGGCGGCTTAGACTTTCGCGATACTCACAGAAATGACAGAAAGTATAACAAAGTCGCGAGAGGCAGGATATGCCAGTCTATTTTGCATAGTAGCCTAGCGCGCTCTGGAGGGCTGAGTTCCAAGCTGACACCATAGACACAATCAACCTTCTCATTATAATCGGGACCCGTATTCACATTTGCGTCTCTCGCTGGGTCCATATTCGCCCGCAACTTCAAAAATGCACAGGAGGGTGAGGGAAGCGAGAAGGTCCACTGGACGCGCGCGATTGAAACTGCTGGCTTGGCTTATAACGTTACATAGTGAAGCTGTACATTACATACCTCGCTAGGCCAATTCGGTGATCGACTGGCAAATACTAGTACATCCCACAGCATATCATTTGAAGATAAGAATCCCGAGCTGGCCTATCTCAGGTTTCAAAAACGGAGGTGGCAGGAGGACACGCGTGGGGAGTACAATCTGTGACCTGCATGCTATCTCTAAGAAGACGCATAATATTTATGGCAAGCAAACGCAGATACGATACATACCAGATCTAGTCACGTGAATGGACTCCCGCAGCGTTGCCATGATGTGGAGTCGTCTTCTTCAAGTTGTTGTTGGGTCGGTAGCCTGTGTCACGGTATCGTATCAAAAGGGCGCCTCTCCGTATCGATCGTCTTTCATATCAGTACCGAGATATTCATCCCTTTACCATTTCGCTACGTGGAGAGCTATGGCTTCACTCGCAGCTGAGAGGTATTTGGCTGGGACGGCCCCTCCAATTTGCGGAGTCGAAGTTGCCAAGTCGTTCTCTCAGCTCACCTCCATCACCCTCAGGCTCTTTCATCCGCGCCCATGTCCTGACAGGAAATAGTGAGAGAGGAGAAGTTGTATGCGCACTGCAAGTTATTCACGGAGAATGCACTGGAATCCTGGGACGTTCAACATGTCGTCATATTCGTTATGTTGGCTCACCTCCGTCCGTTTGAGTAAACCATTAATTCTTCACTCACTGGGGTGAAAGTGAAAATGTAATGCTTCGTTCGTCATTGAGACATTTGAGGACGACTGTATGGGCGCGAGGCGTTTACTATACACATAGCCTCGAATTCGGACATCATCAGCACCCTCCATGACATCGGTCCCCCGAGAATGGCGATGCGATGCAATTCGAGACGTGTGCTTGTTCGCATGAAATCGGCCAGCGTCGCCCCACCGAGCTGAAATACCAGCGTATGTACTCAACGCTATGCATTTGGTGGGGAAGCGGCCGAGGGGTAAACATTGAAACAATCTTGTCCGAGGTTCCTGGGACTGTTGGTCCACGAAGAGGTGCTTGGACCACTGGGCTGCGCACGAGTTCTACACGGAGGCGAGCCTGAGGGAGTTGACCGAGTGACTCTGACAAGTACAGTGTATTTTCTCGCATAGAGCCTGAAGGTCGTTGGAATGCAAGATATCGAGAGTCTATTTCACCATTCATTTATCCAAGTACTTGCAAGTTCACCATTGGAACGGCAATGCGTTCTGATAAACGGACAGTTATTAGCTAGGGTAGCGATTCGGAGTCCGTGTACTAGCCCATACGCTCTCACCAGATGAACTTGTAAGCGTGGACGGCGAGACTCGGAACGACCCGGAAGAAGGGCGCGACACGTCTTATATAAACGTCGACGAATCTCGGATGGCAAATGAATATTTCTGTCACTGCCATGGAACGTTTGGGTGCTACAATACCAAGGCTACAATACATCAATCATGCGTACATTGTCCAGAATATCGGCCAGCGAGACGTCGTCCTGAAATCGTACCGTAATCAAGCAATCCGCAGCAACCCGCTTATACTCCATCACACGTCGACCCGTCTGTGCCTGCTGGAGTAAGAGTGCACCGAATGGCTGTCTGAGACGGGCAGCGAGCCGTCGTGCTCCCGTCTCTCTGTCCACCGGTTCTGTTTCAACGGGAGAAGGGAGTGGCAGGGATCTGGGAGGCGGGGACGAATCGTCGTCAATTTCTTCGTAGTCTGCTTCTTCATCAGATATCTCTTCATCGTCCGAGTTCCTCGAGGGTTGTAGCACAACACCATCCTCTACGAATGCTCCACAGCGGGTATCTTCGTGCTCCAGGAGCGTATCCAACCAAGGCTGAACGAGATACAGAGGCCTCATCCGAGATAGGTCATGTCTCGTCCTGACTTCCACCATCCCAAATGCAGTGGTATCTGCGTGATAAATGCGACCTGAACTGGTTCGATGTACCGAAAAAGACGGAAGTTTGAAGGCAATGCATGGAAGTGTCATCCGACTCTCTGCGAACCGGGGTGTGGGAAGCTCGTTGAGACGGTCATATAGCCTCAAGGCCACGTCGAGGTCAAATGAAGGAGTATCAGAGTTCAGAATAGGTGCAGGGAGGTGTGACATGGCTCGTTCGTTGTATACGGTGATATGAGCGGGCAAGCAACTGTTGAAGGGGCTAGACTCCCCAGTCCACGCAAGGATGCTTACATCTCCAGATCTTGTGAGCACATTTGCCAAGAGGCGTCCTAGAGAAGCCTCCCCTTCGCCGTATATTGCAGGTATACCGATGGCCGAGAAAATGCCGAGCAATGAGTAGGCAGCATCTTCCACCCGTGTCGTCCTCCGGGTCGAAGCGAGACACAATTTTTCACGAATACAGCCTAAGCCTGGACGAAGTGGGATCAGCTGTCCCGCAGAAACCCCGGTGGCTTGCTCCATCTCCGAGATGATTTCCGGAGATTCTTTGTGGTTTGGCAACTCGAGATCTCGATAAAGAGTCCAATCCTCCGTATAGAAGCGGATGACCTTGGCAGCAATGTATTCCTGAAGCGTCCAGGCACGAGTATTCCAAATACTTCCTGCGAGAGCGCCGCGTGGCGATGAAGGGCGAACACCACGAAGGAAGACGATCATCATGGCCGAACCCTGGTACCACTTGAACATGGCCACCAGGGCTTCTTGGAGAATGAAGTGATCCGACTTATCAATACAGCATGTATCACTCCATGCCCAATTGAATCCGGCATCCCGAACGATCCTGCAGAACGTTTGTAGCTTGTCATGGGTCAGAGACTGCTCCAGGTCATACACCGCTATATGCACCACCTTGTGGTACAGCGGTTCGTTGTCTTCCCAATTGTGCGACAGCATGACATATCGGAAGTACTCTCGCACTTCACGCTTGATCCGGACGTAGTCGATGCGTGTTGTCATTGACGATACAAGCTGATTGAAGACTGGCAAAGATTCGAATGCAGAAGCCTGCTCGGCTCTATTGTGGAGACGACTGGTAGTGGTATTGATGAGCACGCGAGGCGAATGACGTAGAGTCTGATGAACAATTTTACGAATCGTCGCTCGTGTGCTCGATGGGCTTATGTACTGGTCACCCAGCCCTGCCAAAATAATATCAACACGTCATCTTTGTCAGGTAACAAGGATACAACTGACGCTGAACATCCGGGTCACGTGACTCTGCCATCTTCGTGAGCATCATTTCGAGCGCATCAATTGCATCGTCGTAGTCTCCACCCTTATGCAAAGCTGCACGTTTTATCTCGTAGCCCCATGGAGACGATGGATCGAGCCCAATCACCTGATGATGGTACATCAACAAGATCGACGTACATCAGGCAAAAATCAAGTACTTCGTTTGCGTCATCTAGTGCCTCTTTCCACGATCCAGATGCTAACCGTGCTTTGCTTCGCTTGATGAAGATCGCTTGCGGGGAAAAGAGAGTCAGAGACAACACGGCAGAATAGTGGGAGATGGCCTCATCATATCGCTGGGCACTGACTGCTGTATCTCCAAGATGGTCCAGCTTCTCAGAGGAACGCTGTTTAAAGTCTGATAGAAAGTGTCACAGAAAGATCAATGTGCAGGACGTGCAGCCACTCACCAAGAACCCAAGCCCTATACTCATCATGCCCTTTTGTCTCCCCTCCCAATTCGCTCATCATCTCATGGAAACACTCCATCGCATCCGCTATGCGGTCGATCACTTCGAGACGATCACAAATGGCCCGATAGATTTCCGCTCTGGGAAATGTGAACTCCAAGCCAATGACGTCAATCACATAACGGTGATGAGAGCAAAAGGAGACTCACATCAACTGCAGAAAGCAAAGCATCTTTCCACGAATTGCGACTTAGTCTCGCTTTTACCCACTCCCTGAAGATTGGTATGGGGGTAGTATGGACTGTCGGCTTGTCCGAGGCTGCTTCATCGTAGGCGGAGAGACGTCGTTGTGTGAAATCTGACCAAAAAACGATGATGCATAGCAAATAAATAGGTAGAAGATAAACTCACCACAAACCCACTCAGTCAAGGGCTCGCTCGTGTAGATCTCTCCTCCCAATTCACTCATCATTTCGAGGAAACACTCGACGGCATCCGTCACGTGGTCGATCATTTCAAGACGTTCACACACGACACGATAAATCATGACTCTGGGGACCTTGAGCTGGACATAAACAGGGCGTCGATCTCATGAAGAACACCAGGGCAATTGGAGACACTCACGCCGGTGGCAGCAACTAATGTATCCTTCCACTCGCAACTCACCAATGTTGCTTTTGCCCACTCTCTGAAGAGCGGGGTGGGGATCTCTGAATTGATAGTAACGTGAAGTGTCTGCTGGTTACCATATCGGGTTGTTGAGAGACATCGTTGGGTAAAGTCTGTAGAGAGGCTTTGAATGCGAGCAAAATAAATGAAGAGCGTCAAACCCACCAGAAATCCACTTGGTGATGTGTCGACTCGCATAGACCCTTGTGTCCGAGGTGTTTATCATGTCGAGAAGAGATTCACCTGCTTGGTCTGTGCGACCCAGAGCGAACAAGGCTTCACAAAGACGCTGTCGAATTGTGATGTCGAGATTATCAAATTTCCATCCGGTTATCTGTCAGGGCCGGTGAGTGATTTTTGAAACGTCGAAATACATCCAAAAACATACCAGTGATATCGTAAAGAGGGGCCGCCCAACGTGGTCTCGTATTTGGGCCTGCGCACACTCGAACGACTCTATCGCAGCCTCATGGTCACTGGACTCCATCTGCGAGTTTCCGAGGAGAAGATACATGTAAGCCTTCCGGAACTGTCAGTTGCAATGTTCGCCGCGTGGTAACGTGTTGTACACGTGCCTGAACCATGTAGCAGATAGAGTTGAAGGAGACGGTGGCAATGAGGTCGTCTACACGGGATATCGCATCGGG
Organism: Boletus aff. mottiae; assembly: GCA_038093895.1. NCBI lineage: Eukaryota > Fungi > Basidiomycota > Agaricomycetes > Boletales > Boletaceae > Boletus > Boletus aff. mottiae. Next base: position 8,100 of record JBBPTD010001011.1, read on the forward strand.
ATGGTCTCCGGCCATGAACACAATGATAGCCTATGGATTATGAGCAGTTAAATGGTCACCGAACGTTGAAGACACAGACCTTGATAAGAAGGAGAAAGGTGACATGAGATGAATGGAAGTGCTCGAACGCAATGTCGCAGGCCCGGTAGGCCTTGTCCTTTTCCCCTTTGCCAACATGGGCTACACTTTTTGCAAGGAAGGCGATGATGGACGGCTGAATATCAAGGGCCTTGCATAAATGGGCGTCAGGATGTCAGTGTTTATGAGAGTAAAATGAGAAGAACCCTTTCGGCATCGACGAGGGCTGCATCCCACTTTCGTAGACGAGTCCGCACGAGAGCTCGACTAGTGAATACGGGATGAGCCGGATTCTGAGACTCGGAGATCGCTGCAGTCAAGAGAGTCTCTGCATTTTCGAGTTGATCGTGCTTCCACGAGTCTAGCACAGCGTCGTCGATCTGAATGTCAGGTTCCTGGAGAGTGGGGTGTGGGTGAGATGATGGAACTGACGGGTCCGATGCAGCATCGTCAACCCGGATGTCAGGTTCCCGGGGAGTGGGCAAAGGAGACGATGGGATTGAACTCTATGCGGAACGAACGAGAAAGTTGTCCAGATGCGCTCCAATCCAATGGGACGACACTTACAATGATACGAGACGCACGTATGATGCTGATTTTTCGGTCCATTCCACCACCAAATGCGAGAGATTGGTCGTCGGGAGAGAATGCGATGGTCTGTCTGTCTTGAGGGGTATGAACAAGACCGACTTGGACATGTGTCGACGTGTCCCAAAGGGTGATAGTACTCTCTGTAGAGTGAGCAATGAATTTCCCATGCTTTGGCAGGGCGATGCGCGAGTAGCCGTTGCTGCCGGGGACAGGCCATTCTGCGACTGTTGATCCGGTGGCTGCATCGAATTGCTTGATTGTATTATTGGATACGACAACGAGGTGGTTGTTGAACCAGACGAGACCAGTGTTGAACCATGGGACTACTTCTACATTGATGTCGACGAGCAAGCGGCCATCGTTGCTGTCCAAGACGCGAATGGATTCCGTAGTGGCTATCGCGATGCGATCCCCTGTCGGTGAGTATTTCGCTGCTCTTGGCACTCCCTGGTTCATGGAGAGTGTTTGCACTTGTTTGTTGGATGCGACGTCCCAAATTAAAGTTCCGCCGGCCTTCGACACCATGACGAGTCTCGTTGAGTCGGGCGAGAAATCGACTGCGGAGACGTAGCGGATATCGTGCTTGAAGACTTGCTTGTATGTCTTTGCGTCCCACAGGAAGACGCCGTCCCTGTCTGCGAATGTCCCCGTTGCGATCCACTTGCCATCATTCGACACAGCGAGACAACAACACGGGCCGCTTCCTGTGCTCATGGTTGCCATTCGTTTCCCGTCCGCCACTCGCCACACTCGAGCATCCCAGTAATGGCCGCTTGCGATATACTCGCCGTTTGCTGAGAATGCCACCTCCGATATCTGTCTACCGGTGTTGATTTTGATCAGTTGGGGATGATCTAGTTCAATGCTGAGCATGCAGGCGCAACACCACCTTACCAGTACACACCGGTCATCGTCAACGACGGCGTCACATCAGCGGTTCCGTGTAGCCAAGTAGTGATGGAAATTAACAAACAGGCTGTGGTTTGTTGTCCTTTAATCTGCGATATAAATCCGTGCTCACGCTCATAATTGCCTCGTGTTTTCGGCGCTTTAGCATAGTGTACTGTGTACTGTATCAGGACGAATTCAAGATGACTAAAATATGTCTCTCGCTCCACGAAGCTGGCATGGCACTCAATAATCGTCGTGTTCGGCATCTATATCGTGCCTTCCTTTCCCCGTTTGCGAGCAGGTTATGAGAACCATGTCACTCCCGATGAGTCAGTCTATCTCTACGCATTTCTCCTATACACATCAGACATGTAGCCCCGCAGGATCAACCACCAGATTCGCGCATGACTATCTATCTTTTCCGCCTGTACATCCGCGTAGGTGAGAAACCGGATTTTCTAAAAGGCCATCTCTCCACTCTGTTCTCCTCCAAATTGACGGTCTGGCCATACCCGATGATCGGCCGACACCAACTTCATCCTAGTCAAAGCTTCGGTCTCCCGTTTGTGATGACAAGTTGTCCAACCCAAATCATTTCCTCGCCGTGTTCTGCTTGGCCCGTGCGAAATGCACGGCTTATCAGCCATTCGGAAATTTCTTTCAACAAAATCTCAGTGTCAACGTGGACCCTCGTATGCCCCGTCTGTGCAAATGGTCACTCTTTTCTCCATTCCATTTGTCTTGTCTCCTCCAATATCTCAGCGCCGGCCATAGGCGCAAGTAGACCCGTCCTCTTGGAAGTGGGATGTTGACACGTCCACCTCTGCATCCACATTACCCCCTGTTCGCGAGGAAGCCGCTGATCCGGCCTGTCCAACTCGATCACAAGGTTGCCCAATGTGGGTTTTATTTTAGTCAACCCTTCAGCGTGACCCAATGCAACTTAGATTCCCGGCTATGCTTCACCTGCGCGAAATGGATATCTTCTCCTGTTACTTCTGATGATCACCGCGTGCCCCGTTAGTGATATGGTGGCATTCACACGGACGTCTTAGTCATGGATCATGGATAATGGTATGTATGGTGACGCGATCCAAATTCGAGTATGTAGTAGGAGGTTGCTTTTACATCGATGTCGACGAGCAAGCGGCCATCGTTGCTGTCCCAGACTTTAACGGAGGAGGAAGAAGCTGTCGCGATGCGATCCCCTGTTGGCGAGTATTTCGCTGCGCTCGTGTACTTGTGGTGGAGTGTTTGCACTTGTCTGTTGTTTGCGAGGTCCCAAACAAAGACTTCGCTGAAGTACGACGCTGAGACGAGTCTCTTTGAGTCGGGCGAGAAATTGATGGTGGAGATGTACTAATATTCATCTTGAAGGCTTGCTTGTATGTCGTTGCGTCCCAAACGGCGAGGGCGGCCCTGTCTGACCATGTCCCCGCTGCGATCCACTTGCCATCATTCGACACAGCGAGACAATGACACTTGCCGCCTCCTGTGCTCAGTGTTGCCATTTGTTTTCCGTCCTCCACTCGCCACACTCGAGCATCGCTGGCATGGCCGCTCACCATGTACTCGCCGTTCGCTGAGAACGCCACTGCTAATGACTCACTACCGGTGTTGATTTCGATCGGTTGGGGATGATCTAGTCCAATGCTCAGCATACAGGAAACATCATCTTACTAGTACACACAAGTCTTCGTCAACGACGGCGCCATCAGCGGTTCAATGTAGCCAAGTGGTAAGAATAAAGTGGTTTGTTGTCCTTCGCACATTGCCCTTCATGATATAGATCAGTACTCACGCTCATAATTGCCTCGTGTTTTCGGCGCTTTTGCTGGCTGAGTTATCAACGAACAGTCGTTTCTACGCCAAAGCACTGTACTCATCAGGGCGAATTCAAGATAAATATATGTCTCGCTCTACGAAGCTGGCATGGCACCCAATCGCCGTGTTCAACATGTATATCGTGCCTTCCTTGCCCCGTTTGCGAGCAGGTTATCAGAGCGATGTCACTCCCGATGAGTCAGTCTATCTCCACGCATTTCTACCTTACATGACATGTAGCCACCCCCGCAGGATTAACCACCATATTCGCTCATGAACATCCGCGGATGAGAAACCGGATTTCCTAGAAGGCCATTTATGCACTCTGTTCTCCTCCAAATTGACGGTCTGGCCATACCCAATGATCGGCCGACGCCAACTTCATCCTTCGGTCTCCCGCTTGTGATGACAAGCATTTCAGATTTCCTCGCTGTATTCTGCTTGGCTCGTGCGAAACGCACAGCTTATTAGCCGTTCGGAAATTTCTATCGGCAAAACCTCAGTGTCAACGATGGACCCGTCGGTGCAAAAGGTCACTCTTTCCTCCATTCCACTTGTCTCGTCTCCTCAAATCTCTCAGCACCAGCCATAGACGCAAGTAGACCCTCTTGGGAATGGGATATTGACACACGACAGCTTTCCCTCATCTGACAAACCCTTCAGAAGGGTGTTCGTGCGACACCACCATCTTATCTCGAAGCGCCTCTCTCGGAATCCTGAACGCGCCATTGTTGCTGTTCTGAAAAGATGGTAGTCTTGAGTCGGCTTGTACCGGTGTAGCTGCGCCGCGGCCTTCCACACTTGGCATAATAAGGCCGACGGGGAGTCGATGGACCAGTGCCTGGTGACTCGCTCGCCTGCCTAATCGGCCACTTGGTGGGACTGCCTTTGAGTGCGGCACGGAAGGCAGCCGTAGCAGCTGCAAAAGACCGTCTAATGGGGGAGGTACTGGTTCCTAGCCTGGTAGGCGACGAATAGTGGACTCGGCGTTTATTCGTTGGCGTTCCTGGGAAGGAAGAACTAGGTTGGCGCATGTCTTCGAGGGTGATGCTGTTGGGGTCAATGCCTTCATCATTATCGCTCGAGGTCTCGGAGAGGATTTCATCAGATACGTGAGTCGAGACTTGATCTGATCTGCAATAACGTCGCATCATTGATCGAGTTTGGCCAATACGGCTTTGAACGCATCTGGTTGTATCGAATAGGTTTGACAGAGGGATAACTCCGTCACGGAGGGCTTTGTACGTCGTAGCTGAGACCAAGCTCTCCAATGTGGAGTCAAGAGACCTTACCTCCATCAACTGGCATACCCAATATGAATATGTTCGCGTCATGCCTCTCCTTCAGGATGCAACTTGTGGGAGAGAAGCTTCGGCATCCTCTCTCGGGCCAGTGGACACGGTACGCATCGACAAGCACCCCGCACGTTAAGTCCGCGACTGTGTTCACTTGCTCGGAGCCAAGCACGGCACGAACTTTTTCGGCAGGGATCGTGACGACGATTTTGACGACGAAACCAGAGCCTGGACGCGTCTTTGCAGTTGCGAGGTAAAGAATGGAGTGGGCTTTTTTGAACGTCTCTAGGTCCGGTTCAATCAGTCGCGCTGGAACGGACCCTAAGCTATTGGCCACCCTGGAGTAGATGAAGCAAGCGTGGACGTCGAGAACAAAGAGGATTTGTCGTGTCTGAGGACGTCAACAGGGCGAGCAATGAGTATGCCGCATGACTGTATACGGGCCAGGAGTCGCGAGAAGTCTAAGGCGATTTCACCCCCGATGAGTCCGTCTACCTCCCCATTTCTCCCATACATACTTGACTCCACGCAGCCACCGCCAGAATCAACCCCCATGTCCGCTCGTGACTTTTATCTGTTCTTTCCAACCTGTACATCGATGATCCTTGACAATGAGCTCGACCGACGCCAGCCTATCCTAGTCAAACCTTCGGTCTCCCGTTCGCGACGACAAGTTGTCCAATCCAATCCAGATTTCTTCGCTACAAGTACTCTGCTTGGCCTGTGCGAAACGCACAGCTTTTCAACCGCCCGGAAATTTCTGTCGGCAAAACCTCAATGTCAATGACGGACCGTCTCATGCACCGCCAGTGCAAAAGGTCATTCTTTCCTCCATCCCATTTGTCTCGTTTCTTCAAATATTTCAATACAGGTCATCGATACGAGCGGACTCGTCCTTCTGGGAATGGACTATTGACACGTCCATGGTGCTCTCATGAAAGCAACCGTTATTCGCTAAGCGACGCCCGTTTGCCCTTGTAGGTCTTTGATCAGGGTCAGTACGACGTTGGCAATGTGGTTTATGCGATCCGCCAGTTGTAGTCCTTGGTTGCTGAACCTGTAATGACATTGCAGTATTGGAAGAGCGACATCGATGTCAGGAATAGCGAGAAAGGGACCCACTCTCCTCTTCACTTTTCGTTCGTCCTCATTGTCCAGCCCTCCCCGCGATGTTCAAGCTCCTCATGTTCTGAAGGGCCTCAC
>JBBPTD010001012.1:0-13963 GCA_038093895.1 Boletus aff. mottiae
AGCGTTGAACTGAGTACGCACATAGGCGTGGAATTGCTTGGTCGCTTTGAGCATTTGATCCTTAGTTTTAATTAGGACCAGCCAAGCCATGGAGGTATAGTCATCATAAAAAACGACTGCATACTTGTACTTGTGGTATGATTCGATTTCAAATGATTTGAGGTCAGAATGAATTAACTCAAAGGGAGCACTTGCGCGCTTCTCGCTATGAGGAAAAGTACAGTTTGGTTGTTTACCAAGCTCACAACCAGAGCATATGGGGACGGTGGATGGAATATTGACATCTGGAAAGTCTTTTATGTGCTTCTTTGCAGTGTGGAGCACATCACGCGAGAGGTGGCCTAATCGGTGGTGGAGGAGTTCATAGTCCACAGAGGTCATCAACGATAAGTCGGCATGAGGACGAACAGTGGGGGCACACATCCAGTACATTGTGTCGCTATGGGAGTGGAAACCTAGTACCAGTTGCTTAGTGCATTTATCAAATATATTGATATGACTGGGTAAGGTCTGTAGTGTCATGCAGGTGTCGGTTAACAAGGTACCCATTGATATGAGCTTTATTGTGCATGATGGCATGTAAATGACTGGCGATAACCACACAAGTCTACCTTGGAAGCGAATGATCGCTGTTCCTTTTCCTTTTATTGATGCACGACCATTTGCTGTCTGGGAGTAGGTTGGTGTTGAGAACGGCGTATACTCAACCAGATCGCTTAGATCGTTGGTGTAGTGTGATGACGCTCCTGAATCAAGGAGCCACATGTCGTTGGGTAGGGCGTTGTCATGTTCTCTTTCCTTTCCTTTACTCTTAGTTATTTTCTGCTTTTTACAGTGGTCACACATAGAGAAGGGAGGAGCAGTGATAGCATTGTCACTATCTACTACAGGCATATATTATCTGAGGTGATGAAAACCGCATGTCAGTGCCTGCAAGAGACGGACAAAGGAAGAGAGGGACTTGCCACTGGGAGCTCTCATTAAAGAATTGCTCAATGTAATCATCCACCTCCATTTCCCCACCAAGGCTGACAGAGTCGTCACAGTCAAAAGTGACCATGTCTTTGTCATCGGAATCGGGGAGGATCTCGACGATATGAGAGGGCTTTATGCACTCTATGAGAGAGGGCGTGGAGGGGCCAGCATGGCTGGGAGGGATGGTTCTAGTGCCAAAGGCACCATCCTCATTGAAAGCGGAGTGTTGCCGCACATGAACATGGCGGCGGTGTTTGACTATGGGCTCAAGGGTGCGAACAACCTGAGCGGTGGGGATCTCCCCAATGCGGCGAGCGAGGGAGATGGCCTCTTGGACCTGAGGGAAGGCGGGGGGCCCATAGTGGGCGGTGCCAGGAGTGTGCACGAGAGCGTGGGGGTTCTGAGCGGGCTCAGTGAAGTCGGTGGAGGCCAGGCTGAAAACCGTGGGCTCCTGGAGCATGTTCGCGAAAGCAAATGAGGCGGAGGATGACTCGGTGGTGGTGGCTGCATGATCCTTGCACTTCTTCTCCCCTTCTTCAGAGTGCTTGCCCTGATGACACTTCTTCCCCTTATCCTCCTTCTCCTCATCCTTTTTATTGGACGAGGTCTCCTGCTGCTTCTTGAAGGAGGGGTCACCTTGTTGGCACTTCACATTAGAAACCTTGTTGGCCTGGGCACGAGGTGGAGGCTGGCAGGTGAGGTAATGCTGCCAGGCAGCGGTGAGAACTGTCTCCAACTCCACCATGGTTATGACCTTGTTCTTGGTGGGGTCAGCATCGATGGCAGCATTGAGCTGCTGGTGAAGGGTCTCCACATACTTAGGGAGCTTGGCGACGGTGATAAGTGCCTTGAGGTTATCAGGGACTTTATGCTGGAGTTGTTCCAGCTGGGCGAAGCTGGCATTTAGCTTGGAGAAGCTTGGGCCAGGGTGGTTGTTGTTGGGGAAAGTGATCCCGAGCATGATCTTCCACTCAGTGTAGGCAGAAGTGAGGGAGGCAGTTTCGTACTTGGCCTTGAGGCTGTCCCAGAGGTCTTTTGCCACAATGATGGTGGCGAAGTTGCCTGCGATGGCAGGATCAAGGCGGAGACAAATGGAGCCAAGGGCCCGATCATCGTTCTCGTCCCACTTGTCTTGGGCTTCTTCCTTGGCGGGAGTGAGTGCAGCTCCAGCCACAGCAGGGCGTGACTTGGTCATGGCTTTGTTCCAGACCCCAGTGGCACAAAGGTATGCTTCCATGTCCTGGGCCCAACGTTTGTAGTTGGTGCCGCTGAGTCTGGGAAGAGAGTTGAGGGTGGAAGACATTGTTTGTAGTTTTTCTAGAAGGATGATGTGTCAGTTTGAACCAATCAAGGGAGTGAGAAAAAACGTTCACATCACTGAAGAGTCAGAGCTTCTAGAATGTAGGGTCATGGCGACCCCCTACATTCAGAGTCTGATGGCTGCTGCTCTTGAGCATTGCCGTATCAAAGAGCGTTCGGTGTTTCTGCACAGAACGGCCTATGTCCAAGGGTTTCACCCATGAGCAGATAACAAGCGGTAAACCGCATCGTCAGAGCTGCGGGGCTCATAACCTGTTGCAATAGCTAGTAGCCGGCGTTGCCGCATGGACTACTAAGGAATCTACTCTAGGGATACTTACCTTGGAGAGGGTTGGGTTCTCAGAGATAATAGCGGTTGCTGGTCAAGAGAGATATGTATTATTCAGACTCAGTCGAGTCTTATATATGCTTTGTAATGCTTACTTAATATAAGGTCACGTGACTGTAAGTACATGTCCTTTCAACAGCCTTGAGGAAAATGATCTATTTATAAAACCAGAGAAATGCATATTCCATATCACAGAAGTAGAGTTTTTGGGCATGATGGTAGGAAAAGACAGGATAAGGATGGATAAAACAAAGGTTTAAGCCATTCTGGAATGGCCCATACCCAAGAATATCCAAGAAGTTAAGAGCTTTTTAGGATTAGCAAACTTCTACTGGAGGTTTATCAAAGATTATGCAAAGGTGGCTAGACCACTTAATGACTTGACTAAAAAGGAAAACCCCTTCAAATGGAAGCAGGAACAACAACAGGCATTTGACACACTGAAACAGCATTTCACCACAGCTCCTATCCTTGCATTTCCAGATGATAAAATCAAGTTCCACTTGGAATGCGATGCTTTTGATTATGCCATGAGAGCAGTATTATCTATTCAGAAGATGACAAATGGCACCCAGTTGCCTACTCCTCTCATTCAATGTCTCCACAGGAATGAAATTACCCTATAGTGAACAAAGAAATGCTTAGTGTAATTAGATCCCTAGAGATCTGGCGCCACTATCTTGAAGGTGCACATCATGAGTTCGAGATCTGGAACAATCATGTGAATTTGCAACTCTACATGACTCGCCAAGATCTGAACAGGCAACAAGCATGTTGGGCACAATATCTATCTCATTTTAATTTCAAATGGTTATATAAGCCAGGAACTTCTATGGGCAAGGCTGATGTCCTCTCTTGACAAGAGGATCACATGATTGACCTCAAAGATGATAATAAAGGAGTGTTAGTTATTTCCCCAGAGAAGATTAGAGCACAACATGTTCTACTCTCTGATAAAGGGGACCAAATCAAAAACCACATCTCTGACACAATTATGTATTTTACTGAAGAAGATATTAGTACATTATGTAAAGATTGGAAAGTTAGCATGGAGGACAATGGATTCCTTTACAACATGCTCCACAGGCTCTATGTGCCTAATGATGATGGTCTATGCATGGAAGTCATAAGGCTTCACCATGACACCCCTATTGCCAGACATGCTGGCTCAGACAAAACACTAGATCTGCTGCAGTGCAGCTATTGGTGGCCAGAATTGACTACATTCATTAAGAATTATATCACTCAATGCAATTGTTGTCAGTGATTCAAGGGAACTAATCAGGCCCTGGCTGGTCTGCTACAGCCACTTTCTATTCCTGATTACCCCTGGGAGCACATCTCAGCAGATTTCACCATGAATATCCCCCTATCCCAAGACTATGATTCTATCCTGGTGGTAGTTGACAGATTTGCTAAGGAAGTCGAACTTATTCCCTGCACAAAAACCACCACAGCTCTCGATACAGCTAAATTATATCTCAATCACATCTGGAAGTACCATGATCTTCCATCCATAATCATTTCTGATAGCAGACCCTAATTTGCCAGCATGGTTATGGCCAACATCTGCCAATCTCTCGGCATTACCCCTAAATTATCCACATCCTTCCACCCTCAGATGGATGGTCAGATGGAATGGATGAATTGTGAAGTACAGCAGTTCCTCTGCCTATTTACATCAGAAAAACAAAATGAATGGGCTGCATGATTACCTATTGCCCAGTTTTCCATAAACACAAAGAAGGCCACTGCTATGGAAAAGTCCCCTTTCACAGTTACTTGGTCATATGAACCCTGAATGGGTATTGAATCATGCCAGTCAAAGGCACCAGCTGCATTAAAATTCACCAATTGCATGGCTACAACATTGGATCAAGTAAAAAGTAATTTATCAGCAGTGCAGGATCACATGAAACTGAATGTAGACAAGCATCACTCTGATGTCCCTAATTATCAAATTGGAGATAAAGTATGGCTATTCACTTTGAACTTGCGTTTGACACGTGCCTCTTGTAAATTAACTGAGTGATGGCTTGGACCTTATGAAATCACAAGGCTGATGGGCCCTAATGCTGTAGAACTCAGGCTTCCCTTTTCCATGAGGATCCACCCTGTTATTAATGTCTCTTGCCTTAAATCGTATAAAGACAGATTGCCCAGTCAATCCACATTCAAACCCAGTCCAGTTCTGGTAACTGTTACATTTGGCCTGGATAGGGATGAATGTAGACCTTGAAGATACAAGTGAACAGGGGTCTAGAGTAAGCATACCCTTTATGGCAGTACAAAGTCCTTTGAGCAAAGGTATTGCTACTAGTCAAGTGCTAGTAGTGGTTCAAGGAGTTCAAGGGTTCAAGGGTTCAGGGTTCAAGGAGCTAGTCGAATGCTAGCAGTGAGACTTAGACTCAAAGATGGTTTCAATGGAGTGGATTCCTTGAAGTACAAGGGAAGACAAGGTAGATTTAAGCTAAGATATAACCGAGCTGAGAGCCAGTCTAATATACACGAAGGAATGTCTAGGGCCAGTCTACATAAGGGCAAGCATAGAATGTTAGAGAACATGGTGGAAGGAAGTCACTGATGAAGCAAATGATAAGAGATAAGAGTTACATGGAGGGAGTGAGTCAGCGACAGGAAAAAGAAAAGAAAGTCCAAGAGTGTGGTTCAAACGCACAAGTATGCATAGTGGTACAAGTAAAGTGAAGAGAAAAGAGAAAGTTGTAACAGTAACTGAGAATCATGATGACGAATATGAAGTAGATTTTATTGTTGACTCATGGTACAAGAGTTGCTACCTGGAATATTTGGTCCACTGACAGGGCTATGATGAAATGGATCAAATGTGGGAACCAAGATCTAATCTCACATATGCTAAGGATACAATCTCTGACTTTCACAAAGCACACCCTTCCACTCCTAGGGCCTTATCTATGGACCCCAAAATGTTTTCTTCATTATTCAGGGGATGTGAAAACTATATCATGCCAAATCCTTGCTGTCTCCCTTTGATTGCCTGGAAGTCGATCTGTAGGACAGGGAACCACACATATAAAAGGCCAGCATTTATCGCCCATAATCTATCATCTCACAATCCACAATGTTTTCTTTTCAACTCTTCAACATTGCCATCTACTGGACTTTCGAAGTCTATATGCTCTTCTATGTTTTCTCTCCATTTTTCTCTCTTTATAATTTCATTCCTACTATCTTTTCCTCCCACTATGATTCAACCATACTTCACCTTTTCTACCTTTGGTTTCTTGTCACCTTCATCCCAGATCACATGTGATACGTCACTTCCCTATCAGGTCACTTCTGCCTTCGCCTAACTCCTTTTGACAGAGCATTCTGGCAACAACCACCTCATCCTGACAGTTCCATTCCTTCATTGGTCTCCTCTTCCTTGTCAGACAATGATAAGCATCTCTATGGATTACCCATCAGCCCTCAGCAATGGGCAATACAACAAGAGGAGATCAACTACTGGGATCCTGCTTACACTAATGATGAAGCATGGGGACAGAAGGATAAAAACTACTATGTGGACAATGAGGATTGAGGAAGTTTTGGAGAAATGAAGACAGGTCTTCCTCTCCCAATGAACAATGAACAATGGGAGATCAGCATTGATCAATTGGACCCTAGTCCTATATTAAACTATAATCGAACTCTCCAATAAAAAAACTCCATTGACTTCAAAACCTTCCATCTGAATTCCCAACCTCATTCCCAACCTCTCCATCCACCTCCACAACCTTCTACCCCTTGGGGAAATGTTGGCAACATGCCTGAAACCCTGATCTCTCAAATGAGCGATCCTTCCTCTATAGCAGCGGACAATGTACTGAACTTGGAGGATATTTGATCAATTAGGATGCTTGATCATAGGATGGGGAAAGTGTTACAATGGCTACCCTAAGCATCTGAACTTAATAATTTTTCTTTCTTTCAACCCCTATCTATTCCCTTTACACACTCACATATACTCTTCTCATTTCTAATCTATCACTTCTATTTCATAACACACCTATTTCATTTCCCATATCTATGTTTCTCATTCACATTAGATACACACTACAGCCTCATGCTACTACATATATGCATATGATGCATGTATGATCACACACACCCCTTCCTCATATTTCCCAGTATCAAGGATACTTACTATATATAGCAGCAGCATAGCATGGTCTGTGTGCATGTAGTAGTAGTATAAATACAATCCCAAGTAGACCAAGACTCCCCAGTCTTGTTCTCTTGGAGTTCTCCCCTTAAAGGCAACTCTACTTTTCTCTTCTCTTGTCTTTTCTACCAGCAAGCAACCTAGCTAAAAGCTTCACTTAAGTGTGAGTCTTTAAGGGCCGTTTCAACAAGACATCACATCAAGGGTCTAGTAAACCTGATATGTGATGCCTGGCAGGCATCCAACACTGATGCCTACTTCACCATTACTAGATCATGGATTGAAGAACCTGAGATTGGCAGTTGGGAGCTCAAGACAGCCCTTCTAGGCTTTACATGCATGAATAGTGCACACAATGGAGCCCACTTGGGTCAAGTGCTTTTCAGGGTTGTTCAGCAGCTTGGTATTTAAGAAAAGGTTCTAAGATGTACAGTAAGGACTTGGACATGTACTAACTAACTCAACTGTGTAGATTGGCCATGTCACATGTGACAATGCCAGTAACATGGATATGACATTGTTTGAATTTGGTCAGTGCATCGAGAAAGTGACCAAGACAAAATGGAGCCATAGGAAATAACATGTTCAGTGTACACTCATTTCAATTGTATAGGATTAGCTCTGACCAATGAATAGTTGCCTTGCCCACATTATTAACCTTGCAACCCAAGCACTGTTACATATGCACAGTAAATCCAAAGTGTACAATCCTGCCAAGCCAGATGGCAACCTTGTCATAAACTGTGGTGACAAGTGGGATAAAGTTGGCATTGTTTGTTCCATCTGCATCAAGGTAGTGAATGACATTCTCATCTTGTCTTCACTTACCTTCTAGTTGAACAAGAGCACTCATTAGTAAAATGAAAGGAGTTATTTCAGCAGATCCAGCTTCAACCCAAAGATGATCAGCCATCCCATGATCAGCCACTATAGCTTCTACTTAATATGCCCATATAGTGGTCATCAATGTATGTCATGCTTGAGTGATCAGAAATGCTTAAAGACGTAAGTGTGTATATAACTAGTTGATATTGATACTAATTGTCTATAGGAAGTCAATATCTTTGTCTGTGAAATGGCTGTTGCCAAGAAGAACTGTGAGTGACAACAATGACTCCTTGATCTGCAGCTCTTGGATCTGGAGTGGCATCATATCACCATCTTGTTGGCACTCTTGGGAAAGTCAAAGAAGGCCCAGCAGTCCTTTTCATTAGATTCTGGGCCTGCTATTCACCTTGCTCTCCCAGCTCTCAAGGCATTACACACAGCATGGGATAGTCATACAACCAAGCCAGAATATAGTAGTTTTTGGCTGGCACTCCAAGCAGGAGTCAAGAAAATTTTGGAGTATTATGATCACATTTTGATCAATGAGCTTTATATGATTGCAATGTGTAAGTACATACCTCACCTTTCTGATACTGGATTGACCTTTCAAAGTGCTTGATCCTGCCTAAAAGGGGTCCCACATTCACAAATACTGGGGCAAGTCACTCTATGAGGCAGCACTAAAGCATGTCGAAGATGTGGTGAGTTGGTTTCAATTAGCATAATCAACACATTTCAAACAGACTGGATTATAGTACCAAGAGTGTTATGTGGCATTTAATGCTGCTAGAACGGAATTACTGAACCAGAAAATCATGATACCTGGGCCAACAACATCCACATATGGAAAAATTGGCCAGCTCCTTTGCAAGCTCCCAGATGAGGACAGCAATGATATCGTAGATTCCAACACATTATCACCACACAACCCGAATAATAGCTGGTATGATGAATTTTATGGTTATCTTGATTCAAAGGATCAGCTTGCCCTTGGAATGTCAATTCTCCAATGGTGGGGACTGAATGCCACTCATTATCCAGTTTGGGCTTTGCTTGCACATGACTATCTTTCGGTCATGGCAACTTCTGTTTCTAGTGAGCACACATTCTCATTTGTAGGAATCATGATCAGTAAACACTGCAACTGCCTCAAAGGGGACATTGTTGAGGCACTCCAGTGCCTGTTACAAATGCCCCTATTTGCCCCTATTTTTCCCCTATTTTTCCTTATTTTTCCTTATTTTTCCAGATGCTCATTTGCTCACAATTCCTCAGATACTACAATAGCCCCTATGTTCACTCACTCACTTACTTTTCCACAAAGCCCAACTTTCTCCCATGATATTGATCTTATAGTGACACATTCTAGATTAACACGTGTCACACCTCATGTACTCCTTGTGCCCCCTATCCAACACATGCCTGCACAGGTATACTTATCTTCCAGTAAATGCTCTCCTTATGTCACCTCATGTTTCCCAGTGTTGAGCCTAGTAATACATGTATAGTAACTGTAGATAAGCACTGCACAGTCTGTGCACATGTACTAGTAGTATAAATACTATAGCCAAGTGACCAAGACTCTCCAGTCTTGTTCTCCCAGAACATCCTCACTAGTACTCTTGAGTCTTTGCAATGCTAGACCCTTAGGTGGGTTCTGGTTATTTCATTAGAACAAGACTATACTAACTGCCATGGCCTAGCTAACCACTCCAGGACCCCCACTACCTCTTATCTCCACTACCAATCAATAGCACCTAGTAGGTCATTGATAGGCCGATCACGTTACACCATTGACAGCACTCTGGTAGTGCCTTATTACAGGATCTCCGACATCTACACATACGCAGTACAGGGAAGGACAGGCCTTCCTCCGCCAGTATCTCTGCCCTCAGATCCAATTGTAGGACCCTCCACTGACATAGCATTTCCGGATATCTTTGGGCTAGTCCCCAAAATCAAGTACTTCTGGACTCGTATGACCCAAATGAGTACAACCCCTTGGACTACGAGGCACAGATAGAAAGGGCCAAGAACAACCTACAGGTACCAATCAACTAGTCACTAGTTGAGTATGGATCAGGACTGATGAGTTCTTATAGGAACCAGATGAACTCCCCAACTACAATAGTTCCCTAGATCAGGGATATAGAACATTGGTCAACTGGACCACTCTAGGACCAGAGGACGCCCCCAGTACTTGCTATTGGGCCTCTACAATCAACACTGCAGACTTACCGGGTCAGTTAGCAAGAACTAATGCAGTCAATACCGAACACCGCCTGACCCCCACCCTAGCAGATCAGGAGATTGTCTACCCACCACTTGGATCTCCTACCTACAACCCTAGTACCCCCTTACAGGCACCATCTGAGTTACCGGAACCCATAGACTGGGAACTGATCCGCCATGCCCTCACCCAATGAGCTGCCCAACATTTCGAATGTCACTGAATTCGTTCTGACAGATTGCATAGAGAGAGTGACACAGAGGGAATTCTTAGAGTTATACACAAGGAAATACAGCTTGGTATTGAGCAGTCCTGAGATCTTAACTGGATTGAGATCACACAATGACAGATACAACAGGCTGCAGATCGTATCAGGGAACGGATTAGGATTAGACAGAGATCTCCTACCCCTATTCCTCATCTGCCTGACCTACCTCGCTGGTACTGCATTCCTAACAGTACTACTGGCTATTGCCCTAGTACACTCCAACCCCACACAGCTCTTAGGACACCTCTACATTACCATCCATATTAGCCAGACATATTCTATTGTTGCAATAAATGAGACTCCTGAAATCATTGTCCCACATGCCACGAACCTTGAGCCTAGAAATCAGGAACAAGTAAGACATCTTGAGAGAGTTAATAGAGAAAGGCAGTTCACTCAGAGAAGAAGAACCCTTCATCTCCAATACATTAATCAGCAGAGAATCTGTGCTGCTCAGGAAGCCGCATTAGCTGCACAAGAAGCCACTGCCGAAGCAGGAGAACCATTGCCACCAGTACCTAGATTTAAGAATCCCCACACTGGCAACCACTTGTGCTGAACTAGTAGACAAGTTACATGCAGGAGATTCCATACTAGCCGACCAATCGGAATCAGAAATTGAATCAGAAAACTTAACTATCCTGCTTAAGTCAATATGTCTGCAATAGCTGATCTTTTCTCCGAGCTACGAGCTACCCTCTCTGACACTAGTATGGCATCTACACAGAAAAGATAGGACTCAATTGTTAATATGCTTTCTGCTACTCTTACCACTTGCGATAATCTCAGAACGGATACTATCCGTTTGAAAAACAAAGTTGCTGTTCTTGAACAAGCCAATAGTGATCTAACCAATCAAATAGAAGCCCTAGAGGCTGTACCTTCTACTGGATCTACTGAAAAAGGATATACCCAAAAGGTCAAGATCTTTACAGATCCAGGAGACTATGATGGAAGTTGTGCCAAGTTTGATGAATGGTGGACCAAGATACAAGCTTGGTTGTACCTGAACGCTGTCGCTATACCACATGGTTCTTACACTGTGGTCCAAGCAGTCCTATCCTGACTCAAAGGACCCACTGCAGGAAAGTTCACTGAAACTTGACTGGCTCGAGGACCTAGCTATCTATGGCAAAATCTTGAAGAAGAACTACCTAAGTTCTTCAGGCACGCAAATCAGAAGGACTGGACACTTATGGAACTTAATAAATTCCATCAGGGAGACCTAAAGACCAGTCCATTCATCACTAAGTTCGAATCCTTGTATAACATGGCAGGAATCACAGAAGCACATGCATGTGCTATTCTTGAAAGGGTCATGAGACCCTCTATACTTGTACAGATCACTCGAGAAGACAAGAGACAGACCCAAATCAGACCTTATGTCGAATTAGTATCCAAGATTGGATCTACACAGAAGTCAATTGGACTCATTCTTGGTAAATCAGAAAAGAAGTCACATCATGGTGACTCAATGAATATTGGTTGGATTGACAATGATGACCATATTGACGAATCCAATTCACTTAGTCTCAACTTTACAAGAAAATCTCATAAACCCCAATCCTCTAGGAAACCATCTATCTCCAGCTGTTTCAACTGTGGAGGACAGGGACACTTCGCTAAAGATTGTAAGAAACCTAGCTTACACTGCACACATTGCAATTGGTCCAGAGGACAACACAAGTCCACATGCAGCAAGGGAAGGGCAATTCAGGCTACTACTACCGAACCTGCTCAATCATGGGATGAAGTACAAGAATCCTTACCTTGCACTTGTCAAGGAATGTCCTTCGACAAAGTCCGTGCACTTTTCCAGTCTATGCCATCTGATTCTAAGGAAAAAGGCAGAGCAGTTTGAATGATCTGGGCAAGCAAACTGCACGCGCTCAAGCAAGTTCTGAAATCGATTCATCTATTTATCAAAGTATTGAGGGGCCTCTGATTGATTTGGAGCTTGGCCGGGACTTCACACCGGTACTTCATTCCTCTATCCAAGAACTAGAAAACCCAGATCAGATAATCCTACCAGAAATTGTAGAAGTGAACTTACTACATTCAACTCCATCTACTATTGAACAGAAGCACATTGATGCACGACAAATGTATTCCTTTCTGTCTGAGGCAGACATAGAAGGAATGATGATTCCTGAAATTGCTAAAATCCAAAAGGAACTCATTCTTCCTATCACTGTTACACTAGGAGCTAGATGCTCAATCAATACTCTTGCCTTATTGGACTCGGGAGCTAATACAACATTCATTGATCAAGATTGGGCAAAGAAAAATCAAATTCCCCTTAAATCCCTTGATTGCCCAATCCCAGTGTTTAACGTTGACGGAACACGTAATTCTGCTGGAAGTTTAACATACTATGCCAAGCTATTAATTAACTATATTGGACATCAGGAAAAGACAATTGCCAAAGTAACTGACTTAGGCAAACACCAAATGATTCTTGGTTACACTTGGCTTAGACAGCATAACCCAGAAATCAATTGGGAAATGGGAGCTGTCCAAATGACACGCTGTCCTACATCTTGTAGTGACAAGTCCAAAGGTTCTTTCCTTAGGACTATTGAAAAAGAAGAATGTGACCTTCTTATTCAGATTAACACCGCTAAACTAGATCAGAAACCGAAAGAAGATCCAAAAGCCATGGATCTCGTTCCAAAAGAATATCAAAATATCTACATGTCTTTGAAAAGAAAGAATCTGAATGAATGCCAGTCAGAAAACATTGGGATCATGCTATCAATCTCAAGGAATCTTTCATACCTAAGAAAGGATGATTAATTCCTCTATCGCCTATTGAACAACAAGAAGTCAGTGACTTTATAGATGATCAACTCTGTAAGGGTTATATTAGACCCTCCAAGTCACCACAGACTTCCCCTGTCTTCTTTGTTCCAAAGAAGGATGGAAAGAAACGCATGGTTCAAGATTACAGATATCTCAATGAGCACACTGTCAAAAACAACTATCCATTACCACTTATCTCTCAACTCATTGACAAGCTCAAAGGAGCTAAGTTATTCACTAAAATGGATCTCTGCTGGGGATAAAATAATGTTCATATCAAAGAAGGAGATAAATGGAAAGCTGCCTTCATCTGTCATCATGAAGCCATTGAACCTCTAGTAATGTTCTTTGGCTTATGCAATTCACCCACCACCTTTCAAACAATGATGAATGACATATTCTCAGATATGGATAACATTTGTGTCGTTTACATCAACGATCTTATGAGCTTTACCAACACCAATAACCAAAAGGAACATGATTGGATTGTGCTTGAAGTACTATGCCGATTAGAAGAAAATGACCTATTTGTTAAACCAGAAAAGTGTTCCTTTCAGGTTAAGGAAGTAGAATTCCTCAGAATGACTATTACCCCTAATGGCATCCATATGGATGAAGACAAAGTCAAAGCGATTCTTGAATGGCCTATGCCAACTACTGTTAAGCAAGTCCGCAGCTTTCTAGGTCTTGTGAACTTCTATCGAAGATTCATTGAGAACTATGCTCAAGTCACTCACCCTCTCAATGATCTTACTAAGAAAAACAATCCATTCAAATGGATGGACTTTCAATAACAAGCGTTTGACATGCTTAAAAGAAAATTCACTACTGCATCCATTCTTGCATTTCCCAATAATGATAAGAAATTCCACCTAGAATGTGATGCTTCAGACTTTGTCACAGGAGCTGTGCTCTCTATTGAAATAGACGACAAATGGCATTCTGTTGCATACTCTTCCCACTCCATGTCAGTGGAAGAACGCAATTACCCAATCGCAGATAAAGAAATCCTCAGTATTATTAGAG
>JBBPTD010001013.1:0-13942 GCA_038093895.1 Boletus aff. mottiae
CTTCCTCCACATTCCATCTCTTTCTATCACGTTCTATGACCTGCCTTGAATATGCCTGCCCTTAGTCTTGTAACCGGGTATATAAACCCGCTATACCTATTCATGTACTTTAGCTTAGATCTCCTTGATCAATACCTTGAATCCATTCCCTTGTTTCAAAGCTCCTTCTGGCACTTGACCAGTCGCTCTGAACCTTGAACCTTTGAACCCTCGTGTTCCTCTGTGGAATGTCTTCCTCGGACTTCGTGCTACCATTAAGTGCATGCTTTCTCTTTGAACCCTTGAACCTTAGTCTTTTGAGGCTACGCTCGTCCCTACCCGGGCCAAGCGTAACAGTGGCCATCAAGCTGAGTTTGACGTGGCACGTCCTCTTTCTGTGATTTTCGATCCTTCGGAAGCATGGATGTGAAGTTATTGTCGCTTGCCCATTTTAAATACTCAGCCTCGTTGTGTAACTTGTGTTAGCTATCACGAAGGACTCAGGAGACTGTACCCACCTGATGGCATGATTGCAGATGGCGCCGCAGTGTTGATATCTTGGCAACAAGACTTTTCCTGTAGATACGTGATTACATTAGTATCATATACAGTAGTGTGATTGCATACATACAAGCAACACTTGCATTTGCGACACTTCTTACCGTCAGTGTCACGGATAAGTGGCTCATCGAAAAATTGGTTGATGTTGCAGCTGCATTGCTCGCAATGAACCGTTTGAGTGTCATCAATGTCCAGGACCTGGATATCAGCAAGGAGGCCATTGGAGGCCACTGCCTCGGATTGTTGTGCCAATGAGGTACCTAAAATATAAAAATGTTAGATATGTATTATAGCATTTCACATGACTTGCTGTTGTTGTTGGTGGACATTGTGAGTCTTGCAACATGTTTCCCTGCAACACAGGGTCAGTGAATCAGCAAAGCTGCACAAAGTATTAAAAAAATGAAGCGTTCACCTTTGCTCTGCCTGGAGGGCGGTGCTACCTCATCATCCGAGTCTGATTCGAGATGGATTGAGTTCGCTCGTTTGCGCTTTTGGCCCCCAGAACTGGAAGGGAAGGACTCTGGAGAGGATGGGGAGGGATTGTGAGAATCATTGTCGGGAGGAGACTCGTGGCCTGCACTGCCTCCTGCCTCTGGTGTGTTTGATTTGGTTGGCTGGTGGGAATGGAGCTCTGGCATGGCCACATTCTCAGCGTCGCAAAGTCTGGCTGATGGGATTGTTGCCTGTTTAGGGCGAGTGTTTATGTCGTCAGAGGATGTACCTGCAGTGTTCATTTCAGTGGTAGTGCGTGTATGAAGCAAGTAGGCACAACAATAAAAAATTTATTGAGGTACAATTACTAAGGTGATTATTATCTAAGTAAGCCCTGGCCTAAGGGCCTGACTCAAGCTCCAAAATTCTGAAGCCTGAGCATTGGGCCCCCTTGAGCCCTCTCTCAGGGCCTGGTCTGGCCCGGCCTGAGAGGGCATGGCCCAGCTTGGCTCAGGGCCTCAGAGGGCCTGAGGCCTGGCCTGGCACAGCACTACCTGGACCATGCATAAGAATTTTGCATGCAAGTGGGGGATTCATGTCAGACTCACAGTCAAGTAAGCAACATCTATCAGCCAAGTCAGAACATGCAATCCAATATACATACACTATAGAAGGGCATAACAATGGAAAGATGAGATCTTTGAATGGAGAAGTGAATGCTTGAAGCACAGCCCTGGACAGGACATAAGTGATTTGCAGATGTGACTTGCCTGACTATGACAATGACTTGTGCAGATTGCAGCCTTTTGGACTTCTTGAATAATAAAAGTGTGACATGTCAGTTTGGAGGGGTTCATGGCTAGGCCCCTGTTGACTACTTGAAGATGCCCATACCAAATGAACCCAAATGAAGTGAGAGGACTCATTTGGTTTGATGAAAGGGGGTTGATTATGGCTCATTCAAACTGCTACCAGATATCAGAGCAGCATTGATGCAGGTTTGTGGGCTGGTTGTCCAAGTGTATCTTGATGGTTCTTCACCTGAATAGTAGTATGGGTAAACTGAGGATTTAGAAGATGTTCTATATGAAATGATGTACAGTACTATGTTGGGCAACAAAACACACAAATTTAATCACAGCTCCCTGGTCCAGTAAGTAGGGTTCTCAGTCAAGGTCAAAATGCTTTTTTTTTTCTGGCTCACTTAGGCTGATCACACTCATGAGAAGTAGAAAATAGATTGAATTCAAATTTTAACTATGTATGTCCCCCTATGCATCACTATGGTGCCATTACGATGTTGGGGCAGGAAGAATGAAGGTGGACATTGTTGTGTCACCATTGCATCATCATGGTGATACAGCATGATTGTCTTTATCTTCGTTTCAGTGGCGCAGGTGGTGCCACTGTGCTGTTGTTGTTGCATCATCTTCACCTCAGTGGCACAGGTGGTCTGTGCCATTGTCATTGTTGATGTGGAGGTGTGGTGGTGGTGGTGGTGGTGGTGGTGGTGGTGGTGGTGGTGGTGGTGGTGACATGGCATTGTCGTCATCTTCGTCTCAGTGGCATGGGTGGTGCCACTGTGCCATCATCAACATTGATGTGCTAGTGGGAGTGCAGCAGTGGTGGTGGTGGTGACACAATGCTGTTGTCATTGTTGATGTGGGAGCACAGCAGCAGCAGTGATATGGTGTTGTCATCTTTGTCTTTGTCTCAGTGGCATGGGCGGTACCACTGTGCTGTTGTTGATGTCGGTGCAGAGGTGCAGCAGTGGTGGTGGTGGCAACACAACATCATCCTCATCATCATTGATGTGGGAGTGTGGTGGCAGCAGCAGTGGTGAAATGAAATTGTCATTGTCCTTGTTGTCCTCTTAGTGGCATGGGTGGTGCCACTGTGCAGTTGTCAACATGGGAGTACAGTGGCAGTGGTAACTGTTGAAAGGATGCATACTTACAGTCATGTGACCTTATATTAAGTAAGCATTACAAAGCGTATATAAGACTCAACTGAGTCTAAATATAAAATATCTCTCTTGACCAGCAACTGCTATCATCTCTGAGAACCCCAACCCTCTAAGGTAAGTAACTCTAGAGTAGATTCCTAAGTAGCTCATGCAGCAATGCCAGCTACTAGCTATTGCAACAGGTTATGAGCCCCACAGCTCTGACAATGCGGTTTACCACTTGTCATCTGCTCATGGGTGAAACTCTTGGACATAGACTGTTCTGTGTGGAAATGCCAAATGCTCTTTGATGCAGCAATGCTCAAGAGCAGCAGCCATCAGACTCTGGATGTATGGGGTTGCTATGATCCTACATTCTAGAAGCTCTGACATTGTTCAGTGATGCGAATGTTTTTTCTTGCTCCCTTTATTGGTTCAAAGTGACATGTCATCTTCCAAGATACTACATACCACAATGCCTATCCCTCAATGTCTCACCATTCTTAAAAGCTTCAATGACCCAACCATCAACTGGTCTGATGCTCCTGGCCCCTCATGGGAAGAAGGACACCCACATGGCAACTGGACAGGACCTTATGGTCCTGCATGGGAAGATCTCCCAGGTTTTGATTTCAACCTCCCACAATGGGATATGGAATACCAGGACGATGAAGAAATCTACCAAGAATACTACTCCATCCATGACTGGCTTGAGGACAATACACCCTTGCCAGATGTCCCAGAGGACATATCTCTGCCAGCTGCCACTGGCCTCCATCACCAGCACATCCACTCTGCCTTCACGGAGGATGGCCCTTTTGGCACTCCTGCCTCCATCACCCTCCTTGAATGTATTGAGGAGACCCCCCCTGCTGAATCCCCTCTAAAGAATGAAAGTGACATAGAGGAGGTGGATATGAACACAAGTGACATGGACATCAATGAGTTCATGGAGAGACTCTTCAATGAGGCACCCCAGTGGCAAGTCCCTCTCTTCCTTTGTCCATCTCTAACAGGCACTGATGCACAGTTTTTATTGCCTCAAATTGTATGTAATTTGCATATGCCTGTAGTAGATGTAGACAATGCAACTACTGCTCCTCCCTTCTTAATGTGTGACCACTGTAAAAAGCAAACAATTGAGAGTAAAGGAAAGGAAAGAGAACATGACAACCACCTTCCTCATGACATGTGGCTCCTTGATTCAGGAGCTTCATCCCACTATATCAACAATCTAAACAATCTGGTTGAGTATTCTGTGTTTATGCAACCTACCTACTCCCAGATGGCTAATGGTCATGTGCCAATTAAAGGCAAAGGTACAGCAATCATTTGCTTCCAAAGTAGACTTGTGTGGTTATCACCAGTCATTTACATGCCATCATGCATAATAAGCTCATATCTATGGGTACCTTGTTAATTGACACCTGCATGACACTCCAGACCACTCCTGGTCATATCAACATCTTTGATAAATGCACCAAGCAAATGGTACTGAGTTTCCATTCTCATGGTGACACAATGTACTGGATGTGTGCACCTACTGTTCATCCTCAAGCCAACTTATCATCAATGGCCTCTGTGGACTATGAACTCCTCCACCACCATTTAGGCCACCCCTCACATGATGTACTCCATGCTGCAAAGAAGCACATTAAGGACATTCCAGATGTCAACATTCCATCCACTGCTCCTATATGCTCTGGTTGTGAGCTTGGTAAACAACCAAACCATACTTTTCCTCATAGCAAGAAGTGCACAAGTGCACACTTTAAGTTAATTCATTCTGACCTCAAATCGTTTGAAATTGAATCATACCACAAGTACAAGTATGCTGTTGTATTTTATGATGACTATACCTCCTGGCTTGGATAGTCCTGATTAAAACCAAGGACCAGATGCTTCATGTGACCAAGCAATTCCATGCTTTTGTGTGCACTCAGTTCAACACCATGATAAAACACTGGCGCTCTGATGCAGGGGGAGAATATACCTCCAAAGCTTTTACTGAGTATATGTGTGATAATGGCATATATATACAACAATCCACCCCCTATGCCCACCAGCAGAATGGATGTGTGGAATGCCTCATCCGTACTATTATGGACAAGGCACAACCCATGCAACTGCAGGCTTGCCTGCCCAATTCCTATTGGAAGTTCATGGTACTACATGCACTTCATATGTATAATTGCACCCCTTCACACTGGCTCCAATGGAAAACACCATCTGAGATGCTCACTGGCAAAAATCCTACTTTTTCACATCTTCAGGTTTTTGGCTGTGGCACATATGTCCACTTACCAGTCAAGACTTGCACAAAGGCAAATTGCAGCCTAAATTGCAACTGATGATCTACCTGGGCATATCCACCAGTAGTGATTCAAACTATCTTTTCATGCACCCTAATAATATGCTACACACATTGGCCCATGCCATATTTGATGAGCACCTCTTCCCAAGGTGTTCAAAGGCTCAGCCACACCAGCCAGTTAACCACCTGCTGCATTCTCACTCTCATGATGATGAATCTTCTGATTCTGATTCTGAACCATCAGACTTGGAGTCAGATGTGGAACCTGCTCCTCCTACTGTCCATCATTGCCTGGCCCCCCAGCCGATCACTCCACCTCCAGCAGCACCTCCTAGGGTACCTATACTGCCACCGGCTCTACCGGCACCTCCAGTTACCCCTTCTTGTTGTCCACCTCTGCCTCCACCTGCTCAGCCAGAGCATCCACAATGAGAGTGCTGTGCCCCCATCCATCCTGGAAACATGTATGGAGAGCACTGTGAACCACTAAAGCAACTTTGAGACATTGAACGCATCTCTAACTGGCACAGACTTGTTGGAAAAGTACTGGCTGGATCTTTGGATTCACCTGTTGTCCCTGGAGGAATGTCTCTGTCAAAAGATGATGTAGAACATATCACCAGGGAAGGGGGAGATGTATTGGTTTCATATCTCTGCAGCCGTGCTTTTCCGCTGGAAATAGAACAGTCCAATGTGAACTACCGTGAATGGACATACCATGACATCCTCAAGTTACCACAAAAGGAACAAACCCTTTGGTGTAAAGCCTGCCACAATGAGTTACAGATACTCAAGGACCACAAAGTCTATGAAATCATGGATTGACCTGCAAATAGGAAGGTTATTAAAAACTGATGGGTCTTTGATGTAAAATCAGATGGTAGAAAGAAAGCCCAGCTTGTTGCCAAAGGCTTCTTCCAAGTAGAAGGGATTGATTTTGATCAGATATTCTTCCCCATCATATGCTTCGAGACAGTGCAGTGCATGCTCATCCTCACAGCAACAGAGAACTGGTACATCACTGGTCTCGATGTCCGATCTGCCTATCTATATGGCAAACTGGATGAAGAACTCTACATGGACTTTCCTGAAGGCTTTATGCCTCCTCATCTCAAAGGGAAGGTCTTGAGACTACTATGCACCCTATATGGCCTTAAGCAAGCCAGACTAGCTTGGTGGCATGAACTCAACAAATCCATGAAGGAACTGGGCTTCATGCGTCTTAAAACAGATGCTGGCCTATTCATCTATCGCAAAGGCAAAGAGCTTGTCCTAGCAATCATCTACATAGACAACACCATCTTCTGCAGCCCCAACAAACCTTTCATGGACAAGGTTAAGGCTGCATTCATGAAGAAATGGGACTGTCATGACTTAGGAGAAACACATGAATTCCTAAGAATGAACATACATATATCAAGACAGTCAAATGATTAAGATAGACCAGTGAGAATATCTCAACAAAGTCACAGAGCAATGCAGCATGACTAATGCAAAAATTGCCAACACCCCTCTCCCTCAGGGCTACTACCCAGAGAAGAATGATCTCCCAGTCCAACTGGAACTTCAGATGTGATTCTGACAGGTCATCAGATCATTGCTGTATTTTATGATCAGCACAAGACCTGATATCTCATATATGGTTACCCAACTTGCCCACATGTCTGCAAACCCATCAGAAGAGCATCTGAACAAGGCTCTATATATCTGCTGGTACCTTCTCAGTACCTGAGACTACTCTCTTGTATACAGTGGCAAGACTGGTAAAGGCATTATTGCCTGCACTGACTTTGATTGGGGACAAGACAAAGTCATGTTTCACTTGCAAACAGGTTTTTACCTGAAATTCATGGATGGTGTGTTTTTGTGGAATTCACACTTACAAAAAACCACAGCTCTGTATTCTATGGAAGCTGAGTACATGGCCTTGAGCAACTGTACATGCCAGGCTATTTGGATTCATCAAATGATGGAAGAACTTGGCTACCGCCTTGACCCCATCCCCATTTATGGTGACAATCAAGGTTCACTCTTCATTGCACAGAACCCAGTTACCAAAAAACATTCCAAACATATCCAGATCCGTTACCACTTCATATGTGATGCTGTGATGCTATGGAAGCAGGTAGAGCTGCTCTTTATCCCAGGGACCAACAACCCCACAGATATGTTCACTAAGAACCTTGGACATGTCAAGTTCAAGGAGTTTCACTCCCAGCTCAGTTTGGAATTCAACTCGCCATCGTAAGACTGTGCAGACATTTCATTTTACTTTATATTCCTCACTTTGATATCTATGTATCTACCATATACTAGACAAGGGGGAGTGTTGAAAGGATGCATACTTACAGTCACATGACCTTATATTAAGTAAGCATTACAAAGCGTATATAAGACTCAACTGAGTCTGAATATAAAATATCTCTCTTGACCAGCAACCGCTATCATCTCTGAGAGCCCCAACCCTCCAAGGTAAGTAACTCTAGAGTAGATTCCTAAGTAGCCTGTGTGGCAATACCAGCTACTAGCTATTGCAACAGTGATGGCGCAGTGGTGGTGGTGGTGGTGGTGGTGACACACCATCATCATTGATGTGGGAGCATGGGAATGGTGGTGATGGTGGTGGTGACACAATGTCATTGGCATTGTCGATGTGGGGGTGTGGTGGTGGTGGTGGTGACACGGCATTGTTGTTGTTGTTGTTGTCATTGTCATGGGGGCACAGCAGTGGTGGTGGTGGTGACACAACATCATTGATATGGGGGCATGCATCTGGAAAAAAAAATGGGGCTGTAGTAATCCATGTTCCTCTGTAGTCCCCATAGCACTCTATAGTACATCTCATACTCATCTTCACTACAGAGTACTATACAAAATCCTGTGTACTATATTCACTCCAGTAGACACATCAGTAAAAGAAAATGTACCTATAGCACATGCCATAATTACATCACCAATGTTGTTGACTGTCGTCAACATTACCAATCACATTCCTACATAGACTACTGTAGCCTACTGTACATATACAGCTCCAGAGTCAAAAGGCTGACTAAAAGTGATATCACTAAAACTCGAGATTTGCTAGCAGGATATTTAAGGTGTTTTTAATTGACATATTTACTAGAATATAAGAGAATCTGCCAATAGGAGATGTAAGGCTCAGGATATGATTATAAAGGTACCTTCCCTTTATCATCAATAAATATTTGTGCTACATTGTTCAAAGCCCCCTTCCTGACACTATTGTGAAGAGGTGGTCATGTCATTCTCCCTGTATCTTCCAAGTATATATGTTCAAAGTGCTACAATATCCTCATCTTGATTGATATATACATAAACCACAAAGATAATAAGCCTCCCACATTTCACTCATGGCATGTTTTGTTAGGCATTAGGATAATAGCTATTATACTCAGATGAATTTGATAGAATAAAATCAAGTTATATTTAATATATTTAATATGCCCCATAAACTATTATAATATTACAATTTACAAGGGGGTGGGAGAGGGTGCAAGTGGGTGGGATGGCTGATGGATGGTCTTGCACTGGGCAACCATCATTGTACTGTTCTCATCATCCTCACCATTGTTGTTGTTGTCCTCGCCATCCTTGCCCTTGCCCTTGCCCTTGCCCTTGCCCTTGCCCTTGTTGTCATTGTCATCTGCAGGCCATTCATCCAGCAGAGGCCATGGTGTCATTGTTGTTGTTATCTGTGGGCCATTTGTCCTGCAGAGGCCTTATCCCCATTGGTCATTGGTCCTCACTAACTGTCAGTCCTTGCTAAATGTCAGTCATCAGTCCTCACTAATGGTCCTTGCTAACCGTCCTCGGTACATTGTTGTCCTTGGCATGTGACATGGCAATGTTGTCATCATCATTGTCATGGGAGGACAAGTGGTGGTGGTGGTGGTGATGGCATGGTATTGTCATTAGAGTGGTAATTTTGCTGATGACCTTGGTTGAAATATATATGAGCAAGGGAACTACACAGGCTCAATATACTCCAAGAGATGTTGCATGATTGGGGCATTATGGTTATTTCCGAGGCTTGCTTTATTGTGAAATAACAAAGGTGTGACTAAAAAAGGATTCAGTGACTCATGTAGTACTAATACATATAGGATTGCTTTGTGCTAACCTCCAAGTACAGAACATCACCATAAAGGTGCATAGATATGTTTATTGACCCTAGATGGATATCTGGCCATGCAAGAATTGTTTGCAATTGGGTCCAAATGTACAGCATGCCTCTCTCCATATAATAAACAATGCTGATTGACCTCACTGCAATAATCAATAGATCAGTTTATTTCAAATTGCTTCATCCAAAACGTGACCCATCTAAATCTCACTAGTAATGCCTGGAGAGCCACTTGGTCTTAGGATGTCATGGGTTACAAAAAAGCCCCAATGGATAAAGTGACAGATGACCAATGGAATCGTGGACCTGCAGACAAGTCCAAAGAGGATATGATCAACATGTGACATCAACACTACTGCTAGTGAGTGTAATACTGATGATGTTGATGAGGACTCAGACCCTGTGACACTGGCAGAGGGGATCCAGGGAGGACGACTTTGAATTGTGGCTTATGAAATCATTCTCCTGCAGCTATGTTTCAACATATGTACTTGAGCATGTTATGTTTGGCCCAGGTATGGATGAGCGTAGCCTTGGAAGACTTGGTTAAAGGTTTCTGAGAGTAGAGCATGCACTTAATGGTAGCATGAAGTCCAAGGAAGACGTTCCACTTGGAAACACTGGGTTTTAAGGGTTCAAAGGTTCCAAGATTCAAAGCGACTGGTCAAAGGTCAGAAGGAGCATTAAATAAGAAGAGTAGATTCGAGGTAGTCTGAGGAGATCTAAGCTAAGGTACAAAAGATAGGTATAGTGGGTTTATATACCTGGTTACAAGACTAAGGGCAGGCATAACTAGGGCAGGTCATGGAAAGTGATAGAACAGAGTGGAAAGTGGAGGAAGTAATCGCTGATGAAGCAAGTGAGATAAGAGATAAGAAGGGTAAGCATGGGTGAGTCAGTGATAAGAAGGGTAAGCATGGGTGAGTCAGCGATAAAAGAAATAGTGTCCACATTGAGAGTCAAACTGGTGAGCTCAATATGAGTACATATATAAATTGTAAAGGAAAGCAAGAAGAGAAAAGAACAAGTCATAACAGAGCACTGCTAAACTGTCTCAGCAGTATGATTTTGGTGCTGGTGGTCATAGTACATGGTATTGTACTTGCATCATGATATGATGTTGGCTTTGACAAGCAGGACATGGGAGTAATCAATCATAAAACAATATAATGCTTGAGCAACTCACACCTATTAGGCTGCTTATAAAAACAAAAGACTGACTGTTGTAGATTCTACAAACCCATAACTACCCATGTATATCTTTACCATTCCAAATATTTTTTCTGCTTAGTCATAAAGCCTGCAAAGGCATAGCAATATTCAGTGGTTTAAGTGATAGAATATTGTTACAACTCATCATGGCATCATGTGGTGCCATTCTTTTCTTTGCCCTAAAACTTCCTTAGACCATCTTTGGAACCCTTGTCCTTACCCCCTCATCCTCACCCCCTCATCCTTGCCCCTCAACCCCTTGACCCCTCATCCTCATCACCTCATCCCTGCCCTCTCATCTTCCATAAATCTCCCTAAACTTCCTATAAACACATACATCATCTTCCTCTTCACTTCTTTAAACTCTCACCTCACCTTCATCTTCCTTATCTCAAACCTTGTACCCATATCTCAGTTCCTTGTCTTCTTCACCTCATGTCTCGGACCCTGTACCATTGTCTTGATTCCTTTGTCTTCCTCACCTTGTGTTCTCTTATCTCAGACCTTGTACCATTACTTTGGTTCCTTATCTTCTCTTCTCTTTGATCCCCGTGTCTTTGTCTTCTCTTGAACCTTGTACCACTATCTTGGTTCCCCAGATCCCCTCAGACTTCTTCATATCTCTTTGTCTGAAATGACCAGAACCCACCTAAGGGTCTAGTGTTTGTAGTCACAAGAGTACTAAGGAGGTTGTTCTGGGAAAACTCCAAGAGAACAAGACTGGGGAGTCTTGTACTACTTGGCTATAGTATTTATACTACTAGTACATGTGCACAGACCATGCAGTGCTTATCTCTATAGATACTATACTTGTATTACTAGATCTGAGACCAGGAAACATGAGGCAACATGAGGTGAGTGTTTACTGGAGGATAAGCATACCTGTGCAGACATGTGTTGGATAGGGGGCATGAGGTGTGCAGGAGGCATGTCTCATGTTAGTCTAGAGCATGTCACTGCAAGATCAATACCGTGAGAGAAAGTTGGGCTTCATGGGAACTTCATGTGAGTGAGCGAACATAGGGGCTATTGTAGTATTCAGTGTTTTGTGAGCAAATGAGCACTTGGAAAAATAAGGGAAAAATAGGGAAAAATAGGGGTGTTTGTAACATTGTCTCTGTACTTGTTACCTTTCTTGTCTTGGTCCATGTGCAGCCACGACTACTATATAAGTCCTCACCTATGTACCTTGTACCCTAGTCTAGTCTATCTTACAGTGGACACCATGTAACCTCTTGTATCAACATCTTTGCTCCTCCCTGTCAAACACCTAGCAGGCTGGCAACCATGACCTGCTCCTTGCTTTGATCAAACACCCCCTTCATCCATGAGGAATCATGCCCTCATCTCCCACTCACCTTGAACGTTCAGTCAACCCTTGCCAGCTAAGGTCCTACTTCTGGATTCCACCAGCTGTTGCCACTACAGTGGACCCAGTCATAACAAATATGGCATGTATGACACATCAAAATCAAAGGTTCCTGCAAACAGCACTTGAGGTCAGGAAACAAGACTGACAAGGGCAAGACCCATTGAATGTACAACAGGCCAAAAGAACCTGTAAAACAGGACCAGCATGATGTCACTGCAGCAGACAAACTGTTATGACTCTTACCTATGTTTTGCCTTGTATGATACTTACTTTGTCCCTTCCACTTCCCGAGTCGGTAACTGATACCATTCCTTGTATCTCTTGACCTGGAACTCTTAGTTCATATGTAGCTGGGCATTACTACCCTTCCCTGACCCCCGCAGACCGTACCTTATGGTAGACACCATTGTACCCTTTATCCTTGTACCACCACTCTGCTGTCTACCTAGTAGACCAGCAACCATGAACCCCCTTCACTCGTGACCACACGCCCCTTTGTCCTTGAGGAAACCTGCCCTCAACCTTTGCCCCCTTGAATGCATGGCCAAACTGCTGGCTAAGGTCCTACCTCTGGATTCCACCAGCTGTTGCCGCTACAGTGGACCCAGTTGTAACACAAACCACCTGAGATGAATCCATACTATGATGACATCAAACAGTTGTGGAACCAGGTGTATACATGAAATGAGGGAACCAGGAGATGAAATAGACATGTTGAGGACGTCTGGGACACACCACAGAAGCTGCGCAACAGGTTAGAATGTCTGTGCGAACTCTGGAGCAAAGGTATGAAAAGGACTTACCAGGGAGAGGGGGAGGGAGAAAGAGATCCAAGCTTTTTTGAGGTAGAACCCACAGAAGACGAAACGGACATGTTGATGACATCAGCAACGAGCTGAAGAAACTGTCAAAAGTGTCAGAACACCTGTGCCAACACTCAGAGACAAGAGAGCATGAAAACTCACCTGTAGGAGGTCCAGTCAAGCCAGTCAAGCCAGGATGCAAAGCGGCCATGCAGGGTGGTTACCACAGCATCCAGGAGTGTCCAGTGAGTGAGGGGAATGAGTGCAACATTGAAGCGAATGTGCAGAGTCAAAATAGTGTTGCAATAGCTGGTAGCCAGCATTGTCACATAGGCTACCTAGGAATCTACTCTAGGGATACTTACCTTGGATGAGGTTGGAGTTTCTCAGAGATGATAGTGGCTGCTGGTCAAGAGAGATATTTTATATTCAGACTCAGTCAAGTCTTATATATGCTTTGTAATGCTTACTTAATATAAGGTCACGTGACTGTAAGTACACATCCTTTCAACACTCCCCCTTGTCTAGTATACGATAGATACGTAGATATCATAGTAAGGAATATAAAGTAAAATAAAAGTGTCTGCTCAGTCTTACAATGGTGAGTTGAATTCCAAACTGAGCTGGGAGCGAAACTCCTTGAACTTGACATGTCCAAGGTTCTTAGTGAACATATCCGCGGGATTGTTGGTTCCAGAGATAAAGAGCAGCTCAACCTGCTTCCATAGCATCACAGCATCACGCACGAAGTGGTAATGAATCTGGATATGTTTGGAATGTTTTTTGGTAACTGGGTTCTGTGCAATGAAGAGCAAATCTTGATTGTCACCACAAACTGGAATAGGTCCAAGGCAATAGCCAAGTTCTCCCATCATTTGATGAATCCAAATAGCCTGGTGCATGCAGTTACTCAAGGCCATGTACTCAGCCTCCATAGAAGACAGAGCTGTGATCTTTTGTAAGTGTGAGTTCCACAAGAACACACCATCCACGAATTTCAGGTAAAAACCTGTTTGTGAGTGAGATGTGACTTTGTCTTGTCCCCAGTCAGAGTCAGTGCAGGCAATAATGCCTTTACCAGTCTTGCCACTGTATACGAGAGAGTAGTCTCAGGTACCTAGGAGGTACCAGCAGATGTATAGAGCCTTGTTCAGATGCTCTTCTGATGGGTTTGCAG
>JBBPTD010001014.1:0-13930 GCA_038093895.1 Boletus aff. mottiae
CTCCTACCTTTCATTTTTGTCTCTTTATCGCTGCCATCACTGCTGCTCGTGTTCGCCTCGCTCACATCCACAAACCATGTCCTCCGATGTCCAGTCAGCCTTGGCAGAGTTTCAACTAAACAACTATCTGTCCCGTTGGCCATTTATGTTTGTGGTCGATTAAAATCTGATCCTCACATACACATTATAGTTGTGCTCGCCACTGCAGTTGTTTATGATTACTGTACGCCAGCCATTTCGATTTTCATTCTACCAAGTTGGTCTGACCACCATATCTTCAGGCCTCACCAATTCGAAAGAGGTAATAACGCGATATCGCTCGGTATTCAGAAAATCCACCTGACATTTCCTCAGGTTACTTACATTTGGGTTTGTGATTCACATCTTTCCACGGGAGCAATATATTTAATGCGTGCTACCTGTGGTAGAAAAGACCCTGGACATGGGTGTCTACGTTGTTTCTTCTCGTGAGTATCCTGGCATTCAACTGCTTTGCAGCACATATTAAACTTCAGGCGTATATTAGATTCGTTATGCGGGTTTTCTTAATGCCATGTGAGTCAATACCCGCTAGTAAGTATTTCAAATGTTGATGTCAAATCCATCTCGAAGCGCGTCGGCGTTCTGTATGTTCATGATATCAAATTGCAGTGGATGAAACTGATAGGGTGTGAATCAAGTTGGAAGTACCTTCATACCTGGAGTGAAGGTGTGACACTCGCCACCTGTGTCTCGTCAATCACTTAACTCCACATTGCACTTGAATGATATAGGCGTAAGTACCCAGTTCCACATTCGAGAAATTCTCAGTATTGGCATGGTCTGGTAGGTGTGAGTACTTCCGAAGACCAGCCCCAAACCTAAACTAAATTCGGATGTCTTCAAGGCTATTTAACCTATCTTCTATGGGGTTGGACTTGGACGATTTTCTGGACGGCTGCCGATAGTGAGCGTTTACTATCCTCCACTCCTTGACGAAACCTGACGATAATGATTGGAGTGGCAATGGTTCTCCGCGTGTATGCGATGTACAACCGGTCAAAGATCATCCTGGGTGTCCTGCTTGTGATATACATCCTGGAGGGAGCCATCCTCCTCGTTAGCGCCAGCATCTACAGTGATCCAAACTATAATATAGGTGTGTCACGAATGAAGTCGACCAATCCGATGCGCCCTTTACAAGACTCTGCCTCCCAGTGTCGGTTGCCCGGTTCCTCAAAATGTCGGTTTGCGATGTCATGCCTAGCCCACCAACGTGGAGCATTGCGGCTACGATTGTGCAGTGCATTCTAAGCACTGTCCTATGCACCTTGGTGGTGGTCAAGTTCGTGAGAGGGTCACTACAAATGTATCAAGCAACGAGGAGGTGGGAGGTGAATAGCTATATCGCTCTCCTCGCCAGAGATGGTCTTTTCTATTTCCTCACGTACGTCACCCCTATTTTGTTCCTTTTTTCTAGTACCGGCATAGCGAACTCATCGAAAAAATACACCATGTTCAGCACTCTCTTGAATAGTCTCACCACCCTGCTTTGCAGCTTCCAGAGTATTAATAACAAAGGACCGGGCATACTGCTGTCCTCCATTTTCGCCAACATTATCCTATACACCCTCACACCGCGGTTCGTTATCCATGTACGAGAGCTATACGTTCTGGACTCGCAAGGTCGCCGGGACGTTGACATTGGGTTTGGCTTTTCGAGTGGAATGAGGCGCAATGTCAGAGGATCGACGACGATCGGCACGATAGCATTTGCAGAGGCGGCTGCTACCATTAGGTTGGAAGATTGGGGAGAGAGGGCTACGGATGACTCGGAGGAGAGAGCAGAGAGCGGCGATACCATGCAAGTATTGGTGGCTTAGGTATGGTAGCATCATTGTTACCCATTGTCGGTGGTTAATTGGCCTCATTTATGTGGCCTCCGATTTCAAATGGATTATTGTGTAGTTGTGTCTCGAGCCCAACGTCCCGGTACTACCCGTTGTTGGCAGTGCTGATGCGCCTGTGATACGGTTCTTCTCTGAGGGCGCAAGGTATGAATGTTCTCTGACAGTGGAATATATACTAAAATCCAATTTTTTCGGGTGGTGCAGCTGGGCTTCCTACAAGTTCGCGGCGCGTTTTAAAATTTAATTCTGGCTAGTGTCTCCATCGGCCCGCATACTGCAACTGTCTACTACCGCGCAGCTTGTGAAAGAGATGGCGATCGTGATCTCAAACCTGTTTTACAATTAGGACCACTATACATAATACCACTATACATAATGAACAACACCTACAGTATACATAGTCCCATGCCACAAAATGCCATGCAAAATATAAATATATCATCCGCCCATCCCCACCGTACACATCATCTGACATCGACCAACTTATCCTTACGAATATTCAGGGGGTGCTTCGGATTGAAACGCAAGCGAATGCTCGTCTGTGCCGTGCAGATCGCGGAGACGAGCGACTTCGTCCCTTAGCAGTTCGACCTGCTGCAACAGTCCATCATTATTACCAGACGACGGAGGAACGGGCGAGGAAGATGCGATCGTGGAAATGTGCGGAATCGATGGACGCGGCGTCGCACTGGATATATCTGTTTTACTCCTTGACGTAGGCTAACACACAAGGTTGAGACGACCGAAGCGAGGAAATGGAATGGCACGCTGGTAGGCTTACCTCTGTTGCGAGGAATCCCATGAGGGTGTTTGGGTACGTGGTACCCGCGAGAGGTGCCTGGGCCACTTCATGAGATAGAATAAATGGTTCCACCACTGGCAGAGCCCATTCTTCTTCTATTGGAGAATTTGGAGGTTGACCACCATTACGTTTCTTATGTCTCCTATAACATAATAGGGATGTAGCCACGAGAACGACAGCAGCGACTCCGCCCACTATACCACCTGTCGCTGCCCCGGACGTGGTTGGCGAGGCAGATGAAGAGACAGAAACCGATGTATTATCCATCCTAGCAGAACACCCATGAGAACGGCACCAATCGATGTAGGACGAGACGGAGGACGTACGTGTAAATGAGATAGTCAAACAACATCAACACTTTGTTCCCTGAGTTGACCGGCTGTACCATCATATTGTGTTCGCCGAGGTCCATTGACTCGTTGACATAGACAAGCACGTTGTATTGATACTCGGTGGATGACGATGGGGTATGTGTATAACTGCCCACTGTGACGTGGTCCAGCACAAATTCTAAATCCGTGAATGTAACGGCACCGGTAACATTGTTTGCAGCGATGAAGAATATGTACAAAGCACTTCCTGCAGAAGCAGATATCCATGCATCAGAACAATGATTGATTCAAGGCTAAGAGATGGGGACCTTGCCTGTAAACGTGAATTCGATTCCTGGTGTATAACCATCAGTCGGATGAAAGGTGGAATCGTGCCATGTGCCGTTGTATACCAGCTTCGGATCTGGCTGCACGTAACATCCGGGACAAAGATTGCCAATATTCCACACTGAGTTAGTGGGCAAGTACTGGGGCACCACGGCGCCAGTCAAAACCGCATCGTCGACGGTCACATTTTGAAGCGTAGCGAGGGCGAAGCCGGCAAACAAAACAAAGTACACCCCGACCTGTCCAGAGCGTCTAAAGGGTGCCATGGGAGAGCCTGGATACAAATCGAACGGAGTTAGTACTCACGCATTTTTTTGGCTGTACACGTTGAGGGCCACCGCTAAAGAGCCAGTTAAGGTTAGATTATGCCTTATCACAGCTTTTCTGATGCCGTGTTATGTATGTAATCTTTGTGGGATTAGTAGGGAGGGTCTGCGGCGACAATGAACTGTATTGTGCCATCCATATTGGACACTGAACACGTGGAAGCTAGTTAGATCGGACACACCTCTTTGCAAAATCATCAATGAAAATGATGGGGTTGGTCATACGGATACGTCCAGGCAGGATAGTTATCAGCTTGGGATCCGTGAGCTATCCAAGGTTATATGTGGGCCCAAGCAAGATATCTGTCAGCTTGGGATGTGTGAGGTGTCGAAGAAAAGGAACCCTTGTGGCGCTATGTTCATATAGCCCAATGAGACGAAAGTTGGGGAAAATCGATCCAACAGAAGTAGGCGGGTTCAAGAGTGCTTAAATACAATCTGCGGCCAAACCCGATGAACTATACAGGCAAGGGAGAGCTCGCACACGATGCGTGTAACCCAGAATGATATTCCATTGAATCAGTTTGTTCAAGGGGTTTTTTGAGCGAGTGGACCTGAACAAAGTTACATCAGTCATCCATCATCATCGCTTGTACATAATAAAACCCATAATGACGCTTGAACATCTGCATGATGGTAAACAGTTTATTGATGGGTCGCACAAACAACGATCGGGCTCGCATGGGTACAAATTTACAGTGGATGACAAGTCAGAGTAGCGATGAAGTATCGGGGCGATGACTTCCAAGCTTGATTGATTGATCCTGCAAGGAGCGGCTCAGATCCCTCCTCGCCTTCCAAAGATCATGAGCAAGTGAGCGAGCCCTCACCCACCGCTCATAATATAGGTCACAAAGCTCCTGAGGTCGTTCGCTACCTCGGTAATAGCGATTGTTCCAGTGAGTAGTCAGGCTGAAATCTGGGTAAGGAGAGGCGTGAAAGAACATGCTGAGAGCTTCAATAGATTCTTCCTCGATGGGGGAGTTAAGGAGGTGAATGAACGAGTCCTTGGGGCATGGTCAGGCCACGCCACGGATGGCCTTGGGGAATTTCCGTATAGCCACGGGTGTCTAACACAAAGGAAAGCACTCGGAGCGACCTGCATCTCTCCAATAGCTGTAGAAAGCCTCCGGGACTGATGGCGCTCGATGGTGTCCAGTCATAGTCCTCGCCCACCTCAAACCTTTCCAAACGAGGCCAAGAAGATGCTAAACACAGTAACTCGCGCTCGTTCAAATCCGTGCCGCAAGAAATGTCAAGTATGATGAAATTGATATTCGTGAAGACCGTTAAAGGCCGAAGTCGAAGGTTATGTAATATGAAGACGCATCTTCAAAAGGTGTGTTGTGGCGGACACGGAGTGAGAGGCTGTCCAGGGAGTTACGATGTGCGCAGGCTCACGAAAAACGACATAAGATCGGGCGCAGTGGGACGAGTGTAAAGAGTAACCTCAATGCTATGAACCTCTGGAAAATAGAAATGGCGGAAGATCCTCCAGATTGGAATCAACGAATCAGAAGCAAGGCAAATGTCATGGAGTGCGGAGAAGGGTAGCACAGAGGCAGAGGCTATGATAGCAGGAATGCGATCGACCACCGCATCGTGTACCTTGAAGGCCATGTAACGCAATTTACGCAAGCGAGAGAGATGGGCGACAGCATCAGCGTTTAGACCCATATCGTAACACCTCACAGAACATAGGTTTTCCCATTGACATATGAGGCCTGAGATTGTGTCGGCGTGGGCCCATCCTGACACATGAAAATCTGTTACGATTGGACATCCTTCCCCGAAAGCTTCAATAGCAGCGCCAAGGTTCTTCGTGTGTTTAAACCAAATTTTTTACAGTTTGGGGTGTGTGAGGTGTCGCAGAAAAGGAACAATTGTTGCGCTGGGTTCGTGGAGCACGACGACACGAAGGTTGGGGAAAATTGATTCGACAGAGGTGGGTGAGTTGTAGAGTGCTCTGATGCATTCTGCATCTAAACCTGATGAACCACGCAGGCAACGGAGAGCTCGCACGCGACGCGGATAACCCAGAATGATGTCCCATTCATTCTGCTCGAGCGGTTTTCGGAGTGAGTAGGCCTGCGCGAATTCCGTCAACTATCCACCATCGTATACAGAATTTGAAATGCCTTACACCTTCCAGCGACTCTGCCCGTGATGATTCAGGGAGACATCGTACCAGAGGTGTCAAATCATCCAACTCGGCCCATATCATATCTAATGCTGGATCCTTGAATGTTTTGCACGCCCTCGCCAACGCAGCGAGATGAGCGGTCTCATAGTACCAGTGTCGTCGTCCTGGTGCAAATGAAGGCCAATGATGAAAAGGATTGTAGCAGTAGCTGAAGATATGGAGAATGATTTCTTCTATGAGGAAAGCGGGATGCATCAACGCAAGGTCTCTGGCAGCTTTCCCAGGAACCTCGGACGAGACTTCACAATGTTTACCCACAGGTATGTAGTAACGGTAGCCGATCCGACTTGAAGCTTGACCGCTTCCCACACCCGAGGTCGAGAAGAGACCAATACGTGGAACCCGTAGCAAGATGGGGGATTACGCATGGGAGCAGGCTGGTCATACTCATTTCTCATCTAGACGAAAGTCGCGTTGGTTTCGACTGTGCACTCTCATCATTCTAGCCTCGCTGCTGTACCTCTCGAGAAACGTCTGGTTCAGAACCCACTCGACCGAGGAATTGGCAAGACGAGCGGATATCCTCAATCTATGCAGATACATCAAGACGCCGTCTGGGCCTCCACTGAACTTTCACGCTCGCTCGAAATCTGATCGCTTCTCGCCTGAGGCGAAGCCAACGCTGATCAAGAACGCGACAATTTGGACTTCTGGGAAGAATGGGACTGAGGTCATTCACGGCGACCTGTTACTGCTCAAAGGCATAATTAGAGGAGTGGGTGCCATCGCTCCCAGTCTTGTTAGCGGCCTTGACATCGAGGTCGTTGACGCGAGTGGCGCATGGGTTACACCTGGTCTTGTTGACCTCCATTCACACCTTGGAGTTGGAAGTGCACCAGAACTCGACGGCAAGTCAATTTACTTGCCTTTTTCCCAACACCCAGTGTATTCATAGCCAGGCAGGTGCAGATGATACAAACTCTGCCACAGCACCTATCCTACCCTGGCTGCGCAGTCTCGACGGATTGAATACACATGACGACGGTTATGAGTTGGCACGCTCCGGGGGCGTGACAACTGCTCAAATCCTTCCTGGAAGCGCAAATAACATTGGTATGGTCCAGCGATTTGCTTCTTAGTTCCCGGGGATGATATTTTGCTTTAGGTGGACAAGCATTTATCATCAAGTTACGAGAAACAACGGAACGTACTCCTTCTTCCATGCTTGTAGAGCCTCCATACACTCTCAATGGATCGTATTTCGATCACAACCTGCCGCCTAGGTGGAGGCATATGAAGTGAGCCATCCGTCGCACTCCTTCTGGGAGACTTTACTAACGTGTAATAGACACGCTTGTGGTCAGTACTCTACATACCTATCATAGGATAGAACGTGGTTTTTACCGGATCCAACACAGGTGAAAACCCCTCAAGGGTCTACTCCATGTCTCGCATGGACACCGGTTGGAATTTCAGGCAAGCATATGACACTGCACGCAAGATTCGCGACCAACAGGACGATTTCTGTACCACGGCCGAGGCAGGTGCTTGGCGGGAACTCAAAGACTC
Organism: Boletus aff. mottiae; assembly: GCA_038093895.1. Taxonomy (NCBI): domain Eukaryota; kingdom Fungi; phylum Basidiomycota; class Agaricomycetes; order Boletales; family Boletaceae; genus Boletus; species Boletus aff. mottiae. The sequence continues at coordinate 7,389 of JBBPTD010001014.1, forward strand.
GACTTTTCCGGAGTCCCTCCAATGGGAGGCCTTGGTCGATGTACTCAGAGGTAGAGTGAAACTTTCCGTACATTGCTACGAGGTACGCATATACATACAGGTTTGATAAGACATGGGCATTGAATGTCTTTGCAGGCTGTGGATTTAGATGTCATTGTCAGAGTATGTCCCCGTGTTCAAAGCAGCGGTGCGACATGGAACCGATCCCCTTTGACAGCTCTCCAATGAGTTCAAATTCCCTGTTGCCTCGTTCCACCATGCCGGACAAACCTACTTGGTCCCAGATCTACTCAGGAAAACTTGGGTGTGTCTCTATCCCAAAGGGTTTTCCACCTATGATAAACAACTAACTTAAATTATAGGGTGGCATGCCTTCGATTGCCCTCTTTGCTGCCAACTTTAGGTCTGTTTTCCGATCAGATTTTTTTCTGATCACTCATAACTTACACAGGAAAAAGCGCGAGGCCTATCGAGGTTCAGAATTCGCTCCTCGTATCTTAGCCTCCGATGGTTTTTCCGTCGTGATGAAGGCTAGTCCTCGTGATCCGGGGTACACAAAGCCTTACTGACGATGCGACAGTCAGACCATTCCGTCATCAACAGCCGCTATCTCTTACATGAGGCGGCACAAGCTCATTACTTTGGTCTCCCAACGAATGTCGCACTGTTATCTATAACTGCGACTCCCGCGGATGCAATGGGTCTTGGTCACCGAATTGGTCACATCGCAGAGGGTATTTGCTTACCTGGTTGTCTGTTTGATAAAATATTGATCATCACCAACAGGCTATGATGCCGGTAGGAGTAAACACATCTCGTGCTCTGCTGAAGGCTCACGGGACACACAGACGTTATTGTATGGGATTCGCATCCACTGAGCCTTGCTGCTACGCCTCAGCAAGTTTTTATCGATGGCATCCCGCAACTGAAGGCTCCCGAGGTGTCGATCAAGCCATTTGCATCCCAATCCCCTCCCAACACACCCGACTTCGACAAGGAGGCAGCAGACGCATCCGCTTACGAAGGCCTTCCTCCCCTTGAGCCTCGTTCCGTGCAACACAGCATTTTTACCAACGTTAGCAGTCTCTATACGAGGTCGACAGATGACATTTCCGTCCAGGATCATCCTCAAAGTGTTATCGTCCACGACGGCAAAATCGTGTGTTCGAGCGAGTGCTCCAGATACTCGAGTGACGATAAGCACACCGAGATCATCAACCTTGAGGGCGGTTCCATCGTCCCCGGTCTGACTATCTATGGCCCACCTCTTGGTCTGACCGAGATCCGCCTCGAACCGAGCACGTCTGACGGCACTGTAATCAATCCTCTTGCGGGTAATGTACCTGCTATTCTCGAAGATAGCCTTATAAGGGCCATTGATGGTCTGCAATTTGGAGGTCGAAATACCCTGTGAGTCTGAAAATGTATCCACCCGAGAGAATACGACATTGACCACTGCATTGGACATCGTCGTCAGGTTGGCATATAGAGCCGGTGTGACAGCTGGCGTGACAGCGCCTTCAGGATCCTTTGTCCAAGGCTCATCGACGGCATTCTCGTTGGGCGCGTCAAATCTCCTTAGGAATGGATCCATCCAGAGCGACGTTGCTGTGCATGTTGCGATCACGAAGAACAGTGCACGGAGTGTCAGCACGCAGATCGCCGCCTTGCGTGCCATGTTACTCGGAAAAGGCAGTAATGCAATGCTGTCTCGTGTCCGAGCTGTACGTTTCCCTGTTCCTTTTTTTTCGTTGCGACGTTTGGCTGATTAGCGTGTTTGCTTTCCAGGGCACCGCAACATTGGTTGTTGATGTAAATAGCGCAGATACCATGGCGTCCTTGTTACGCCTGAAACGGGAGTACGAGACACAGTTGGGCAAAACGCTCAGGATGACCTTTGCTGGTGCGATCGAGTCCCATCTCATTGCGTCGGACATTGCACACGCCGGTGTTAGCGTCATTGTCACTCAACCAAAGCCTTTCCCGACTACATGGGACCAACGCCGATTGTAAGTATTTCCGGTCTTCTCCGTCCTGTCTCCTTTTTCTCTAGTGTTGAGATCTGAAACGCGCCAAACAGCCTCGGAGGACCACCGCTCACAGTGGACTCGCTCGTGTCTGCGCTGTTAGCAGCAGGCGTCCAGGTGGGTGTCGGTCTACAAGACGAATTTGAGGCGCGCAACCTGCGGTGGGAAGTCGCTCGGGTATGTCAATACAGTTCTGCTTGTACCCCTCCACAGCTGATCTGACCAACGCGGGCTTGCAGCTCGCCCTCGCTTCGAATGGCACCATTGACCAGACGACAGCGCTCACGCTCGCGACTGTCAACGTCGAGAAGGCGCTCGGTATCGAGGTCGACATGCCTCAGGATCTTGTGGCGTACAAAGGCGGGGATGCGTTTGGCTTTGAGGGCAAACCCGTCGCTGTGATCTCGGAGCAGTTTGGGCGGACAGACCTATTCGAGTAATGTTCAAATCCCCCTGGCTCCTACTGTGGATCAATCCAGATGGACTTCTTGTGATGATAACGATGAATAATCCATATGATGAAGGAGACACTGCTATACCAAGTGTAATCAATTCTGTCCAAACCCTTCCAAACGACGTCGGGGTGGATAGCTGTCTTGGAGGAAGCCCAATCGTACTCGCTTGTTAGGTCACCCGAATTCTAGAAGTTTCATACTTTTGTACCACCCAGAAGAATCGTACCACTGGGGGCCATCACTGCCAACGATAAGTCATCGGTACCGGGATGTCAGTGAGTTCGAGGTACACAAATCAGCTGGGGAATGTGGAAAGCAGTAACTAGTAACTATTAGTGAGCTGCGTCTTGAGGCTTACGCCAACTCGACACATATCCTCTATACTCGCGCACACCTCTCCAAATCTCAAGACGTGGTATACCCAAAGAAATTAAGAAAAGAACCCTCTTGCTTGTTAACATTCCCGTAGATGCTACCGATCGCGAACTTTCACTTTTTTTCAAGTCTTTGCGGGACTGTAGAACGGGTGGTGTACAACAGGGACTCACGCGACGAGGCAGAAGCAGCAGCAGAAGAGGCAGAGGCAGACATCGAGATGTCCCCGCCACTATGCCATCACCGTCGAGCCAAGATCTACAACCACGATCACAAAGAAGACAACGACCAACAGAGAGCGCCTCGCCAAGTGTCGTACCCCTCCCTCCCATCCCACTCCGTACCCTCCGAAAAACAGGCAGCATTGGTCATCTTCCTGGACACCTCGTCACTCGAAAAAGCGCTCGTCCCACCAACGAAACCACGTCCTTGGCCATCATCATCTGAAGAGCCTCGGGCTTGGCCCACTACGCAGCGTTGTACGATGCACAAAGACCACCGCTCGACATTGTCAAAGCACATGCAGACATGTGGATGGAACGGTTCGAGTTTGGTCTAGCAACGACGAAACAAAAGTTGGCGTATCGCAAAGGAGAGGCGATTGTAGACGACGATGGTTTCACCCTTGTAACGAGGGGTGGAGCGTACGGACAAACACTCGGAGGAGGCGTTGGGGTCGCAAGCAAGGCATTTGAGAAAACAAGTTGAAACAAGCTTTGGAGGAGTCGACATGGGGTCACAATTTCGTTTCATTGATTGTGACTACATTGGTTATCCGAGTTGGACCAAGCAAGTTTTCGAACCCCTCTCTAGCATTGGGACGACCTCAGCACGGTATACGACGAGGAAAGAGGCAGCGGATGTGTACGAAGGGGTAGAAGTATGCAGTCCGGTCCTGTCGACCCGTACACGTCGCTCACCCCAGCCTCTACAAGAACCTACCACGGTACTTTAAACAGAACTCGTGAAATAGGGCCCGCTGTGCGTCCTAGTCATCTTCATTTTCGTACTGACCACAAGCGTTAGATTCTCGAAAGCTGGTGCACAAAGTGGATCATTGAGCCTCGACGGACTGATGAGGTGCTGCAGGTGCTCTCTTCCTGGCGAACTTGCAAGCCACTGGGTCCGCCCATACCTCACATCAGCCCCCCTCGCACGATCCTGGCGCTAGAAACGTCGCATGACGAGATCCTGAAACGAATCGAAGGAGACAAGTGACTTCAGGAATGATGACGGGTTCAAATGCAGCCTTAGGTCCTGTCCCATGGTTATCTCTCATATCATTTGTAAATCCATTACCCTGCAGGTGATTAAGGACGTGGTCCGAGACAAGAGACTAGGCTACGATCCGCCCTCCAGGGATAAAACAGCTCGCTTTTTGGATGCAACTACCGGTGATCCCGTCGGGCAACATCTGCGACATGATCAACCTGCATTTGACGTTTCTTTCTCTCCCTCCAGTGAATTCGTAGCATCCATAGACGATGAGAAGATTTATTTGTGGCAGGTACCTTGGTGGGAATCGGTTCAGAGTCAGGTAAGGACGCTCATCAGGTATACAGTAGCTTGCTATTCATTCTCGTCGCTTTCTGCGTCCTGCAGACAAGTGTTGCTGACCTCGGTGCGCCACGCAACACCGTCCCTCATCTTCATCTCTTGCAAAAGCACAGTACCCGAAGAGTCACCGGTCACGGTGTACGTCCTTCATCTCGCAATCTATATCATCGATCCTTGCCTTCTAAGGCTGATACCCGTATTAGCCACTCCCAGCAATCCACCATGTTCATGTTGACCATGTCCTTCAAAACCGTCGCCGGATTATTGAAGTCACCCATTGACCTCTACGAAATAGGTGCAACATACCATTCAATGCGTCGGTGGGGTCTCTCATCATGGCAAGTGCCTCCTTGACTATTGCGTTTTCGCCAACTTTCTACTCCCCTTCCTGTTATCCCAATCAGAAATGACGCCGACCTCTCGCATGGCGAGGCCTTTGAGCGAATTGAAGAAGACATAATCGACTTCGGGACCGACGATTGATTCGAGTGCAGCCTCAGGTCCCCTCGTATCATTCGCAATCCCGCCCTCCTCCACAGAGTCAGGGCGGGGGTGGACGGCAGACATTGAGCTTGTGGATGAATGGAACGCGACGAGTGATTGCAATCAAGATGATGTGGATGCGATGACAAAGGGGAGGGAGCTGAGGAACTCACAACTCAGGAATAGACAATGAATCTCTCATAGGTAGGTGATATGTCTAAAGATAATTGTGCATCATGTGAACTGTTCTGGACGGGCCGATCGGTCAATTGCGGTGTCTCACTCGGAGCTAGATTGTACTCTGCATAGCAGGGAAGAAACCACAGCATTGGGCGCCAAAGTCACAGCATTGCCTTATCGTTGCCTTGGGGCTCATCCTAGAAAGCCAACGTGTTCGGTGTTTTCCCTCCCTCAGTCTTTCGCGTCGACGCACCTCAGCAAATTCACCGACTCGAAACACAGCTTGTAAACATCATGTCAAGCGCCGTACCACAAGGATCTGTCAATGATGGTCGTCGGCCACTTCTAGTTGTCCAGGCGGATGACGACTTATTGGAGCTCGCGTACCTCCCTGACGGACGCCGAGTTGTCACTGGCTCTGAGCACGGAACTGTGAAGGTCTGGAACTTGGAAAACTGCGGGCAAGAAGGGACATCGATGGAGCACGAGAGCGAACTAATTGATCTTGCTGTGACCCGGGACGGCACAAAGATCATCAGCAGTGCGGAAGGAAGCATCAAAGTATGGGACGCCGAATCGCACAAACTCGTCCGGGAATGGGAGTCAGAGGGATACTCAAAGATTTCCATCTCGCCAGATGACCGATTCGTTGCGGTTGGCAATTGGAAAGTGGTGAAGATCTATAGCATGGAAGGGGGACAAGTCAATCTGTCCATCGTCATCAGCTATGATGGACATATTTATTCCTGGGGCAAGATATCATTCTCTCCAAACGGCGACAAACTCGCATGTGGCATTAGAAGGAACATCGAAGTGTATGACGTGAAGACTGGCGCACTCATCCTGGGTCCACTAGAGGGCCACGAGCATGACATCATTGGTGTGTTGTGGTCACGCGATGGCGACAGACTCTTCTCTACATCCTTTGACAAAACAATTCGCTGTTGGAACTCTAATACGGGGGAGCAAATCGGACATCCATGGACAAGCCACACCAACTGTATAAACTCTCTCTCCCTTTCACCAGACGGATCAATCCTTGCGAGTGCATCCTGGGATGGAACAGTTCGCTTTTGGGATGCAACTACCGGTGATCCTATCGGGCAACATCTACAGCATGACAGATATGTATATGATGTTTCTTTCTCTCCCTCCGGTGAATTCGTGGCATCAATAGATTATAAGAAGATATATCTATGGCGGACACCTTGGGTATGCTACTTAGGTTCTGAATGTTGCATGCATGGCCGTCTTATCGTTTGCTTAGCGCTTCCCCGTGTCCCTTCCTGGAATTCATTATTCTCTCAGTGGCAATACGACCGAGCTCTGTGCTCTGGAATCGACCGGTCTTGCTCCTTCATACGCAAGTATTTGTCGTTAGGGTCGTCCATTTGATCGCTCATACTTTCGGTAGCCATCTCCACCACTTCGTCCCGTTGCACCCTCAACACCGTCTCATTCCTCT